>NQII01001044.1:376558-390638 GCA_002778355.1 Clitarchus hookeri
ACACACATGCATACCTTGTTGTGGGAAGGGGGGTTGAAGGTGTCAAACAATGACCCACTTCTTTCATGTGTCAGGACTATTTTTGGGGGAAGGGGGTGCCCCTGCAGCCCTTGATTTACATCAGCATTCTCGTGGTGCTTGTCAAAGTTATCCTGCATTTTGCTAGGGGAGGGTGGGGACTCGTAGCACGGCTGCCACTCTGTCAGCCTTTTTCTGGTGTAACTAGCGTTTTATTGGCGAAGCTCAGCTTACCTCGGTATTTCTTAGGCGATATTTTAGCTCTGCCCTCCTTGGAATGTATCTTAATTCTTTCATGGGCTAAAGGTGCTACCCTACTGCGGCTTGGCCTCGGCACACGTTAAATGACTTCTACGTCATCTTGGGTTGTCCTGCTCTGGCCGCACGTGTCCCACTGTGCATGTCAACTGTAGGTTCTCGCATGGGGGATAAAATGGCAGGGTTGTGTCAGCGATGCTTGTACCTACAATATGCACTATGCATCAATCTATAAATAAAGGATTTAGATATATATGATATGTACGTTATTTCCTACATCAAAAAATTAAATTTGGAAGAAATTTGCCTTACAGGGAAGCTATAAATAGATTAATATTTTAAATGATTTTGTAAAAGCATTGAATAATATAAAGCATGTAACTATCGTTATGAAACCCATTGAAGATAATAAAATGATGAAACAAATAATAAACACACTATAGATTTGGAGACCAACCTCTGAACCGGAACATAAAGTTGATGTTATAAGAATAAGTAATTTGAAGAGCAGTTTACACTGCTAACTGGTAAACTGATTTTATATATATATATATATATTAAAGGTTTTAAGGAATGATTTACCAACATATATATTAAGGAATACACATGGTAAAAAACATGTAATTTTTATGCATATGAAATTTTGAAGATTGATTATCCTGATGTAAACACAGTTTAAAAAATTATAAGGATGAAAGGAGATTAAGTTAATGCAAAATGGTTAGGTTTTGATCATTCACACAATGTTAAAGGAATAAACATAATATTTTATAAAAATTTAATTATAATATATTGTTATATTTGAATTATACTCATAAATCAAGAGAGCAGCCCTCTTATTTCAATTATACTACATTATGATGATGTAAGAAAGTGCATAAATAAACTACGTGACAATGATGCTGAATTTTGATTTGTTCCTAAAGGAGATAGAAAAGATATTTGAGACATTTAAGGAATTATACATAGCACAGAAAAAAGTTCATAATAACTTTACTTTGTGGTATAGGGGAAGGCTTAGCCAAAGCATATTCATTGAATAAATGGTGGAAGACGAAATGCACTTTAATGCACTTTCTGACCATATACAGCCAACAGGGCCCGATATCACTTTGATGTGTAAGTGGCACATTCATGAAACAGTCCTGTCAGATCGTTAATGCCAGGTATGCCCCCCCCCCCCCNCCGTGCAGTGACAATTTCGCGGGAATGTCATGGCATGCTGCAATTGAGTATTTTCATAATTTCTTGATGGATGAGGTCCCACTCCTTAACAACCTGAACTAAGCCTATTGAGTGCTTCAGGTGGTTCGGACGATTGGCAGCAGTGTGTTAAACATCGCCCATGCATGTTCCAAGCAATTCATATCGGGTAACCTGGCTGGCAAAGGCATTCGTGTGATGCAGAACTTCCTGCAAGAAGAATCCATGATCCTTGTTCTGGGAACAAGCATTAGCATCCTTAAGGATGATGTGGTCATCGATGTCAGCACGAAAAACATGCATTATAGGTTGAAGAACCTCTTCCACATATTGTTGGCCTGTTAGTGTTGTTGATGTGCACAAGTGGCATAAGTCTACCAAGCATTATTCCTGCCCAAACGTCACACTGCCACCACCATATGGATGGACGTCGTGGGCGTAATGCTGCCTTTACTGTAGGTCCACGATTATGCCACACCCTTAAAGACTTGAATCAGGATGCAGACACAAACAGGTTTCGTCTGCGAACATGACATGCTTCCAGGACATAAGCTCCCAGTTGAGGTGTTCACGCCCCCTGGCTAATCGCTCAGTTCAGTGATGTGATAGAGGAGGAAACCTCATAGGCTTGCAGGCCAATGTGTGGTTCGTGTGAAGCCCGTTCTGGATAGTCTGCATAGATACCTCACGGCAGGTTAGGTGCTGTGGAAAATGGTAATCTCCTGGCTCTGACCACTACCAATCTTTCTTGCACTGCTGTATTGACCAGAGGGCGACCACTACGATGTGCATCTGCCACAGAATGTGTTTCCTGGTACTTCTTTCTCACATGGCTGACATCACTGATTGAACCAGAGCAGAACAGCCACATCCGTTTGTGAATGTCCCACCTCTACCAGGGTTACTATCTGTGATCGTTGGAACGTTGCCAATTGTGTGTGACCCATATCTAACTACTTTAGATGCTCTGGCAGCACTGGAGTGGAGTATGCTAATACACGTAAGTGAATTCCTAGGTTTCGACACAGCCCTTTTTGGAGCCACTGTAGGTCAACTATAACTATCTATGTTATTACTCATAATATGCATTTACTCTGAATTATTTGTTTTCCAAAGTTGTACTTTGTGGTAGAGTTCAGTATGCTTCTGGCTCTCGTAGTGGTTGGATGTGTAATTTCAAGAACTTATTCAAATGTAATTACACTTCAACTAGCCTCGACAAGATTTGAATTAAGGACCATCCCAGAGCATGTGCTTGCACTTGTTTGTAGTTATGCGTTAATTATCTTCAATGGGATTCCAACCAAGAAATAGCCAATAGTGTATTTGCTCAAATGTAATTATACTTTAAGTAAGACCCGATGGGATTAGAACCAAGGACTAGCAGACTATATAACAAACACCTCAATCCTCATACCCCTCCCCACCCTACCCTACCCCCTTACACCCCGGGCATTTAATCCTATTTTCAACAAATTTCAGAGTTCATAAATTGTCGCTTAGGCGCAACTGCAACTAAATGGGCACCTATCAATGAGCTGGCCAATCACAGCACAGCTCCTGAGGGGTAGGGCAAGCAGACAGTCAATTACAACACACCATATTCTGGAGGATGGTGAATGGGGAAGACAAATTTACAAGGTTAAAAGATCCCTGCACTTTGACGTCCCTCTCAGATCCCTTTACATGTTAATCAAATGGCACTTTTAGGCCTGTCTTGCTCCCCAGTAGTCCAGAACACCATCGCTTCCCTACTTGCGTATTATACAGGGCCCAATTTGAAAGTCTCAGCTCATTCATGAAAGCTTCTTCTGCCTTTAACATTGCCAGGTTAACAGAGCATACACTTTAGTCGCGTCTGTTGCACTATTCCCATTCACTTTTCCCCTTATCGAGTACCCAACTATGTGAGCATTGTTTGCCGGGCGAGAGGAGTGTGCGATATTCTGATAGGTAGGTTACCACTACACTTCGTTGCCATGGCAACCTACACTCCGCTAATTGTTTTCACGATGTTGATCGGTTCCCTATAAGCGGAAAAGCGAAGCGCCCCCAGTCACTACTTTGCCAGAGGGCTTAAATTTACCGTGGCTCTCGCGAGATTCGAAGAATGAACCCCCATGGTTAAGAACTAAAGTGTTCTCGGCGGACGTGGGTTAACCCACATTTACGCATCACAGGCGAAGTGAATGTGCCACGAGAACTAATTCTAATTTCATTAAGCACGCTTCTCTTCTCGTTAAGTTTTCATTCTTCTCGCCAGATCTCTGCACACGGCAAAGGGCTGGTGAGTCATACCTGTGTGGCCTCTCCTCGGACAACTGAGCTGGCTAATTCCCCGGATTACACCATTTGACTAGACCAGACGGCGTTCTTTTTTTCTGTCCGTCCTTGTATATGCAGCTACTTTATGGGAAATACATGACAACATTTTGAAAAGAGAATGTTTTCCAGGTAGTTTTGAAAAATATCATAAATAAATAATTAAAACAGGAATGTTTCTATATTTATAATTCAGCAAATTTACTAATATTACTGCCCAACGACTACATGATGTATGAGATCGCAATCTTCAGTTTATAATTTATAGGTATTTTACTGACGTGTATACAACGTGTTACTAAAATCGCCGAAACACTCTGGGAGGCTATTTTTCACAAAAAAAATCAAGAGGGAAATGTATACGACCTATAGCCGAAGGACATTCCTTAAGGGTGTACACACCCTTTAAAATGGCGGTAAAACCCATATTTATTGAAAATAAAACATGCAGTATCTGAAATTAAACACAGAGATTCGGTATAATGTGCTATCAAACAAAGATGTGCAATCCATGATAAATTGGTTTGCCGATATCAACCTCGTTCATGAGAAAAAAAGGTTTGGCAACCTATATGTAAATGAAAAGTGTAACTTCAGAATATGAAGATTTATCTGCTGACGTAAGCAATATGTTTATTTTAGCAAATAAAAAATAGTTACCAAATGTTATTTCGCCAAGCCCCACTGTTTTCGATAAATAGATTCAAAATATTCTAAACAGTGAATGTGTCATGCATGCAACAAGCAACACTGACCACATGCTATGTGCTGCAGAGGTAGCACCGGAGGGACATTTGGCAGACGATACGCTTCAAATAAACAGATATCTATAGCTGTTAATAAGGCATACAGTAATTTGTGTGCTTCATGTGTGCGTTTAATACTGGTATAAGTTTGGCTATGGCCAGAGTTGAGACATGCTGTTAGTGTACGGGCGATGTAATGGACGAGCGGCGCAGAGCCTGTACGCCAAACGATATCCAGGCAGGCATGTACCACATCACATTTGAGTAAATTACGGGGAAATTGCGAGAAAAGGGAACGTCGCAATTAAATATAGAGTATTTAGTGTGGTAATGGATGTGTTTCATGTTATACACAACCGTTCAACTACTGGGTATATACCACGTGTATGGAAACCAGATTCGGGCACCCGCGCATACTACGCACTGCACTGTTTGAGGAGGAGGTATTGGCGCGTGTTTAGGATCAGCCGTCTACAAGCACACGGAGATGGCACGTGAGCTGGCCAGCGACCACATCAGAGTGTGGAAGGTTTGGAAATAACTGCTACACCAATTTAACTACCGGAAGGTACAGGCATTATATGAAGACTACTATCGCTATTGGACACGATTCGAGCAATGGTATCTGGAACAGTGCAACAGTAATCTGGGATTTGCATCGCATTACCTGTACACTGATGAAGCGATTTAACGCGTGACGGAATATACAATTACACAATATGCATGTGTGGTCCTATGGCAATCCGCATGCCGGTTACCAGGTACAATTTTCTGTGAATGTGTGGTGTCGTCTATTTGGCGATATGTTACTCGGACTACACTTCCTATCAAAACGGCTGGCCGGAGACACGTACCTGGCATTCCTGCAAGAAGCATTATCTGAATTGCTGGAAAATGTCCCGCTTGACATTCGCAGACGTATGTGGTTACAACATGGCACTTGCTTTCACTTCGTTTGACGGCTCTTCACTTTCTGAGATCGGCATAACACGGACCTTTCTGGTTACACAAGTGAGGGCGCTGCTGGGCCTACGTGTACGCTATCTCTCTGCAATTGTAATCACTTATTGCTGGTACACTGTTCTACACATCCTCCGAGTTTGGATTAATTTGGGCTATTCTTTCTGGGTGTTGAAATTTTTACAAACAATAGTTTATTAGAAAAATAAATATTTCACAATTTACATGCATAAGCGTTGAAAAAAAGAGCAGAAAGCAAAAAACATTTCCGTATTCACAATTGTTTACCTGAAACTTTTAATTTTGTTTAAAAGTTTTCTAATCAACCAAAATAAAAATAATTGTAATAGTGCTGCCTGCAATGGTAATGTATCCAAACTAAACATTTGCATTGAAGTCTAAAACTCCACTTGATATTTATAAGACTGAGACTAGCCTTAAGAGAAGGTTTTCATGAAAGTTTCTACTCTTCATGATTTACCATACAATTTGGCGGAAAATACAAAATTACAACTTAAATTTTATCCTACCCATTTCCGTACTACAAAATTCAAAAATAATAAAACTGACATCGCGATGTGAAAATATAAAAAAGAATAAATCACTAGTTAAATATAGTTTCATTAATATATCATTGTGCAACTGGCATCAAGGAAAGTTGCGAATACTAGACTAAATATGCTATAATGTACCAAAAATTAAATGAAAATAGCCAACAAACAAATGTACTGCACGTTCTGGATAGTAATCATAAAAGATTATTTATACATGTTCATCACTTGCCTCGTTCTAGCAGCTTTGTCCATTTCCAGAGCCAAGAGAGTAAATGAAACCTGTAACGAGGATGGGTAAATAAAATAAGCGTGAATGCAAAAAACTGAATACGAAACCGTAGCCCAACAGATTTTTCGCTAATGATTGTTCTTTGCGATGCACCTGTCTTTAGTGTAGGATGGCCTAAGACCAAATGGCTATTGCTCCCTCTCTCTTCGGACACAGTGTAGACCTGTAACGTGTCGTTACTGGTAATGTAAACATCTTAAAGTTAGTTTTTATTTTCACAATTCTTGCACTCTTATAGTTTTCAAAAATGTAAGTAATATCTTTCAGCAGAATCTGCTGGGTAATTGTATAACACAGAATTATGTTGCATGAATTAGCTTTGACCTTCCCCAAACCTTGCTGTTGGTATTAAAAGGCATTACACGCTATAATTTAAAAAAATATTTTCTGCGGCAATTTCCTTGCTGAAATTAATATTTACGGACAGGCCCTGAGAGGTGAATGAGACAAATGAGAATGTGCGCATTCGGAAAACAGGAATTTCTTTGTTCTTAACTGGAAAAAAAAATATATTTGAAATAAAAGCATTTCTTATAATACCATGTACTTACTTATTTGACATGTATGCAGATGACGTTCAGCGCTACGCTGCCAATGGTCTAAGAAATGTTAATGAAATTTTTAACCGTGTAAATGCAGACTTGAAAAAGACTTCAAACTGCGCTTCAGAAAACTGACTGATATTATTACTATATCCATTGAAAACAATGTGCATATTTAAAGGCTCTCGTGCCATAGCTGCGACAGCCAATGCCACTTCCATTCTGGACATCTGGCTTTATGATAACATTTAAATCTCTCCTCGACTGTTGGAAATTGCAGGTTTTATACTATAGATGAATATCTTCACAGGGTAGGGCGTGGGTCTAATACAGGTGGTTAGAGCATATACTAAATCATCCACTCCATACGATGCCTTGAAAAGTTTCTACTGAAAAAAAAATGAGTGTGCTTGTAAACTTACATTAACACCTATCTTTGACTATTTCGATATTAGGCATAATGATTCATCTGAGTCGTCGGCTAAAAGATTACAGCGAATGCAAAATGCTAATGTACGTTTAATCTTTAATCTACACTTACGGGGCAACGTCAGTTACTTCCATAACGAAAAATATTTATTCAAACTAAAACATCGACTCTCTTCATACTCTTATTGGACTGCACAAATAACTCGGCACTGGCACACCAACCTACATCTACGATCATTTAAAGTTTTTGTGCATTGAGCATGAACGAAATACTCGTTCAAAGGATGATAGTCAACCCGTAATATTTTAATTACAATCGATATTTTTATAAATATTTTTTCTGTTAATGCGGTGATAGAATGGATTCAGCTGCCGAAAAGTATTAAGAGACTCATAGCAGTTACGCATTTAAGAAACTCATGATAGACCATTTGTTCTGTTGCAGCCCATTCTCAAATCTAAAATTCTGAAGAGAACTCAACGTAACTTATATATATATATAATTTTACTCTTGGAAAAAAACACATTTTAAGAAGTTTCAAGCGAGTGGTTTTATATTTCTGTAGTTGAACCTATTATAATAGGTGATACTTCCTCTAACATCACTATTTGTTTATAATTTTATGAACACAAGTAGCTTTAATAGCAATTAGATGATATTTTAAATGTAAATAAGCTTCACTAATGATAAAATGTATACCTATAATTTGTGTTTTATGTTGATTGTTTGCAGAAGTGTTGTCAGCTGATTTATTTCATTCACGCTTAAATAGTATTTTTTTATAAGTTTGATTCAAAACCATGTATATATGGTTTTGCATCAAGCTTATAAATGTTGTCAGCTTGAGCGAGTTATAATTATTTAAATCTGAATTTTTATAATTAAGTTCTGGCCAGCTTAACTTAACATTGTTATCTTTTCATGATTTTTACTCTTTACATTGTGTAATTACCTTAGCATTTTTATATATTATCATATCATGTAATAATGTTAAATGCGGAAGTTAACACAATGTATAAAATTGAATACTTACAGCTTAGAGTTTGTTATAAAAAAATATTCACGACAATTATTCTCATCATTATTCTGCATTCAAAGTGACATACTCTTCTTATATTGATCCATTAATGTCATTATTCCTGTCTTAATATTGTACTACCATAACATATTATT
This sequence comes from Clitarchus hookeri, assembly GCA_002778355.1. Classification (NCBI taxonomy): domain Eukaryota; kingdom Metazoa; phylum Arthropoda; class Insecta; order Phasmatodea; family Phasmatidae; genus Clitarchus; species Clitarchus hookeri. Next base: position 385,054 of record NQII01001044.1, read on the forward strand.
TAATAAATCACTTGAAATTGATTACATATGTGATTACAAAATTAATAGCACCATCGATTGTCATATTTGCATTATGTTGTCAATGTGTCTTGACATGCAAGATATATTGGTTAGTGTAAACTTTTATTTTGTTTTTTCTAAAATGTTAATATGTATGCAATGGGTTTAGTGATAGAGAAGGCAAATACTGTCGTAACTGCACCCACGAAAAACAAAGCAAAATAAATAAATGATATAGTATTTTCTTCCTTTGATCGCATTTTTCCTAAGACTTGCATTAAGCCGTAACTTCAGACTTCCCAGGCTTGGGTCAGGTTGAGTTTTCATGGTAGACGGCTGCGATACATCCACTAGACCGTCCGAGCAGGTGAAAAGCGACAGCGCGCACACTGCATCCGTACACTTCAGTTCTGGACAGAAAGATGACTATTAATGTAAAAAGATGGCACTCCACACAGTGCATCCGTTCGTGTCAGTTCCGTACTCCTCTATCTCCTTCTGTTCAGTCCAGGTTGCTCCGACTAGCAAAACAGACTGAAGACGGAAGAAAATTGAGGATATTTGTTGCCGTGCCATAGTGTGTAATTCATTGTTCTTTGCAAAATTATTTTAAGGAAGAGTTGCTAGTTGAAACAGTCTGAAGTTATCTTCAACTGTATGATGAGGCCGCTGCGACTGAGCGGTTAGCCTGCTCGCCTCCCACCAAGGCGAACCAAATTCCATCCCCGGCCGGGTAACTCCAGATTTTCGCATGTGGGAATCGTGCCGGACGATGCCTCTGGTCAGCGGGTGTTCTGCTTCATGCTCGCCTCGCTTCACCCTCGTCGGCTCTCTAAACCTCGATGTTAAAGGCTGGCCCATCTCTCTTCACTTCACTCACTCAACTGTATGATCCGTATGACAAGCATTGTCATGATCTGACTAGGACAATAAATGCATGGGACGCGATCGGTTAGGCGATATCATGAAGGGATACTAATCAATAATATTGTTGTAGAATTTATAATAAACAGTCAGCATTAGAGAATGGTAAATAATTTTGTGGTAATAAATTCAACGAATTAATAAAAAATATATTTTAACTCATTCAACTTTTTCTAAACATGACTAGAGTTGTAGAAACATTTAATCACACGCTAACAAATAAATGGAAGAAATTTGTTATGAATAGAACTCGTAAATATATTAACATTTTTATTTTATCATTATGGTGAAAGTTTATAATGGACTCAGTTTTGAAAGTAAGTGTTGAGCCACTGAAATTCTTAGCATTTCATGGACTTCCATTTTACTTCATGCAAGGCCATTTGTCAAAAATTAGTTGAATCGTCTTAAGTATAATATAAACAATTATTCATGTTCCATCGCCGCATGAAAAGACGGATAAAGAATGTTATCAATTGATTACTTTGATTTCTGCCACCGTTTCCAGTTTTACTGAAGTCAATCTAATAGTTCCTGAGGTAATAGCATGTCATGCTGATAGTATAGGAATAAGAAAAATTTTAAATCACACCTCGTACGTTATAAATTTCAAATTATTTCTCGTATTCCACAGTATTTCAGGAAAAATAAATTTGGTAAAAATTAATAGATTCCTTTATATAAAATGTAAAGCCTTGATTTATCATACGGCACTACAGCCCAAAATGGCTCATGAATAGGGTTATCAACGAGTGAGCTAATCCTCTTGTTAGCTTCCGCCAGGACTAAAAGTTTGGTTTCAATCGGTATAGTGCTTGCAGAGGTACAAACTATGAAGCTAAGCATACATGTACAAAAACTGAGACATTTAAAAAAAAGGTCTATTTTTATAGCAGTTTATAAAGTTTTACGCAGGTTTCACAGAGCTATTCGCACCTCAGTGTTGATAAGAATCAGTTTAATTATTGCCACAAATATAATATTAATTTTCGACATAGCATATCAATGGTGCTCCAAAAGTGGCCGATGAAAAATGATGGCATGCGAATTAAATGCTCTTACCCATGATCTAAGGAATCAGGGTGAATCCATCCGGCCACTAAAACTCTGTCTCTTGTAGGCGTGGCGTCAGCATTGGNTTAACCAGTATAGCACGCTGCGTAACTTCACTCGTATCCTTGGAATCTTTATGTGGATACGTGTGCATTCCTCATGCGAATATCAGATGTACCAATACACGGTTATCCAACACAATTTTACCGTCAAATGTAACAAGAGAAATGCTGTGTAAAAACGGTGACTGGAAAATAGACTAGACGACCGCTGCACAAAGGCAACACATGCATTAAATGTAGTGACAGGTGACAAAATGTGTTAATAAAAATTTAAAAAAGCTAATATTATTCTTACTAGGTCTTTAACACAATTATCATTATATTTATGTTAAAACAGCCATTTCGACATCTTATCAACGCCATTAAATTGATCAGTTTTATGCGCAACACGGTATCTCTCAACCAGTAAACTAAACTTATATTCGTGTGAACAATGATAAGCATTGTTATAAAAGTAATAAAAACTATTATTTTAGAAGACTTGCTGCCCTCCCTACTTTTGTGCAAACTGTTAGCATTCTGGGGTTAAATGTCTTAAGTTTCTTGATCACATCCAGTTTTTTCACGGTACTAATTTGTGTTTGAGCAAAGTTGTTTCCTTAAAAAGCAGCATGATGCTGTAAGCAGGATATCACATGTTATATATACATATTAATATAAAATATATAATTTGAATAAAATGTCAGAGGTAAAATATGTATTCCCCGAAACCTTTAAAAGTTCACTAATTTATGCATTTACGTAAAACGCACCACATTTATGTATAGGCTGAAATAAGTCAAATAAATTCTAATTCTTGATAAAACATGTTTTAGTTGCTTTATTGTCACTTCTATGTGATTTTGGATTATCGAGAGACTTATATCAGTCTCGTATGTATTATATCGACTTTCTGAATTTTAGAAGATATGCAAGATGACATGTATATCAATGAGATGTGACGTATTAGAGAAATGTATCAAATTAATGGCAGATCCAATGGTGCTCGTATTATTACAAAAGAAACTGCACTCTGATACACAACGTCTTGTTCCTGTATTACTTTGTTATGTTATAACATTATCATTATTAAATCATTAGGTAACAAGGAAGCTACAAAAGTACACACACATTTTTATACGAAAATAAAACTTAAAGAAACAAGTAAATAAGATGACAGGTATACGTGGTGTAAAGAAATATTTCCCATTGTCCTATTATAATTTGCATGTGTCTGTGTAAACACACATTGTTCTGGCCATAACACAATGCACTTCATTTAGCCACCTAAGAGTTGAGTTCAGAGGTTTTGTTCGGCGCTTAACAACGAAGTCTTTGGTGCCGGTGAGGGTGAAATGAGCGGAATATGGAGCAGTGGCGGAATGAAATAGTAGGGGGAAAATGAGTACCCAGAGAAAGCCCGCCAGCCTACGGTAACGTCCGCCAAGTTTCACATATGCGAAAATCCGGGTGACCTTGCCGGGAATCGAACCTGGTTCACCTTGATGGGAGGCGAGTAATCTGACTACTACACCACCGTGGCCCCAGTAACGTTCAACCCCTGAAACTTTATACTGAACCAAACGGAATTAAGAACATTTACATCTGTCTCAAAGTGATCTATAAATGAGTTCTGGTCGCCTACTTTCGCTCAACATCTGAATTCAAATTCCGTGTGTCGTATAGACCTGTTGTTCAATGTTGCACACGCACACACACGCGCACACACACGCACACACATGTGCACACACGCGCACACACGCACACACGCACACGCACGCGCACACACGCGCTAGCGCACACACACACGCGCACTACATTCTCGGTATAAAGAATATTCAGTCAAATGAGGCATGTTGTGTTTGATTAATGAACTGTTACTTTTTAAAGCAAAGGAACTTATCACAGCAGATGTTTTTTTTTATTCAACAGCTCTTCGTTAATTGTGCAAACTTTAATAAGATAATCTAGCCAGCCGGGTTAAGATACATTGTTTATAACAAATAAGTTGTATAGAGACTGTTAACACATCGTCACGTTAAATTCATCGTTTATCTTGCACGCCACTGCCCACTCTTTTTTAGCAACGTCCTTGGGGAAACTAAATTATTTGACGTATCACTGCATTTAGTTCTTTGCGAGTAATTGCACCCATACACTGCACATCTCGGCATAGTCAAAGTCTGCAAACATTATTGTTGCAACACAGTAACAAGCGAAAAATGTTTCTCTTAGAGATAAAGTCTCTCGTTACCGGCGCTTCCTTGTTTACTTCCCCCCCCCCCCCCNCCCCCCTTCCCGATAAAACCACCCTGCCAACATCACGGATGGCGGGTAAATGGGGGGAAATGCGCATGACTTCACCCTACCTTCTTACATAATGGATGTTACCAATACCTATTATCAAATCAACTTGATTCATATCGGATGTGGCACACAACCATATTACAATATGAAGGATGTTATTTTGAAAATCGGGTTGTTATCTGATGTACTATTTAAGTATAGGTAGCCTACATTTCACGTGAATAGTTGAACTTATAATAGTCAAATTTGCTCACAAATTAATGTCCTAAATGATAACTTGAGTATTCAACTCTCCCTACCTCCAATTGTAAGGGACCGATGTAACGGTAGTACCTAAAGGTCATAATAAAATGGATGCTTTCACGTCATTTGCAGTGAAGATGCAGATTACTCTAACATGTTAGAACAGCATGATTTAAAAGCCAATTTTTCTACATGAATTCAAACTGGGACATTCGGCAGCAGAAAACCTTACCGTAATATGGTGAGCGCTCAGGACATCGACGCAATTTCAGTACGAACGTGGCGTCGTTGGTTTGACAGTTTTCGTATCGGTGACCAGTGTCTCCGAAATGAGGATGGTAGAGGACGTAGGTCAAGGGCGGATAACTACACTTTAAATGACAGGAGAATGAGAATAAAATATCTCTGTGCCAGCAAATTTATCTAGATTATGTAGCACGTAGAAATTGTTTCAAAGAAGGCTATTATTAAGCTTCAAATTGCGAATATAATTGTTTTAAGTGGTCTATTAAATATGCAAAATATAGAAAAGAAAAATATAATAATTTATTTCAAAATATACCAGTTTTAGTGTAGTAAATAGAATATAAGAAAGGTTGCAAATTAATTTTTTCTAATAAATTATGTTAAATTTGACGCATTCTGCGTCCCTATATTTTATTCGTCAGAAAACACGCTCTGGCGAAGCTCGCGGGCGTACGACCGCAATAAGGATTAAGGGTTTTGTGGACGTGCCGGCAGAGTGACGCCAGGAGCCTCGCAGCTGCAAAGGCACCCTACCAAAGGTTTCTGCACGTGCAACTGTTCCTGCACATGCAGACGACATCCGGAGACAACGGAAGGCACCAGGGCGCGGACACAGCTGCATTTTGCAGCTGCCCAAAGGACACCGAGATCCCACCACGTACCGCAATAAACCATGAGAGCTTCTAGCGAACGTGCGTGCAGAACGGGACAATAAACTTCCAGGCCAGAACCAAGGGACGACGCCATGCCAGCTGCGGACCACACGAGCAG
>NQII01001044.1:399618-491903 GCA_002778355.1 Clitarchus hookeri
CCCACAATCAACAAATTGTTTGAGTGTGTCATTAAAATACATTAAAGTCGGTGGCATGTAGCAGTGCATATTGTAAAAGATATTGCTACTTGGCACCTGAGGCTTTTCATAAGTTGCTGGCCATCAGTATATATTTAAAAATTTAAAATATTGGTCTTGTCATACAATTAATTTCGGGACATTTCATTCTAGAATATGTAATTTAAAGATTCTTTCTGATAGAAAAAAAAAGGACTTTTACATGATAGCTCTTCAGTACTTCATCCACATTTGATTTTAAACATGTCTCGTCTCAAATATACTGTGTGAATAGTACGTTGGGCAGGTTATCTTGGTCACTGTGTAGGCCACGCTACATTGAAAACACTACGTACGCTGTAAACCCTCAGTAAAAGTAATTTAGCACACACTACTTTTCTTATTGAACATACTGCCACAGTCTTAATTAAAATAGCCCGTGTTTCCTGTTAGAGTTTAGTTCTAGTCGTGCGTTTCGTTTACCATGCCGAATTACTTAACATGTACTCCTAATATACCGTACTATCAACTTTGTTATTCTCGCTAAATATGGTTCGGTTTCGTAAGCCTTTGTAATTTCATAATATTTTCTTAAGTCTTTTTTTCATTGAGATATCCGCTGGCAAGACACGATCCAAGAACGTCAGCATATCCCTCTTACCGGTATCAGTATCGCATTTTATATCTTTTATTCATCATAAATGATGCTATATGTCATCACACAGTCTCTTAGTAACTATTTATTGCTTCAGAAGTATTTGCAATGCACTCATTGATTAAAAGTTGAAAAGGCAACTGGCCACTAAGAGAACCTTATCCTTTTGAAACGGCGTTATAACTATATTTCGCATAATCTTGGTGAACATGGTTGTATGACATCTCATCGAACCTTGATTCTTAGCCATACTGCTGAACCCTTGCTGTTCCGTAGAGCAGGATTTCACCATTATTGTCTTTGTCTCTAATTTTGACAGCGAAAACTTTTGCGGTTTCCTATTTTCCAAAACTTGGTTATGATATCTTCAGCTTGTATGCCCAATCTCATAAGATTGCTATCAATCTGTATATGAAGCTGGCAGAAAACCTACAAGCAAGAAGGAACTAGAAGCAGCGCTCCATCATCTAAGCAATAGGTGCTGGACACTGTTTCAGTGACTACTGTATCACGTTATTTTATTAGTATGTTAACTCCATTCAGCGCTTCACACTATTCGTGAACAAACGCCTACCAGAGAAAAAAACCTTTAACGCATGTCTAGGATCGAAAACTCCCATGCCTTAACCCATCTCGAATAAGATTGCACTACAAATGAACTGCATTATTTGGTTTCGGCGTGTGTGCGTGTGTACAGCATTATATTTCCTTAGGCCTGTGTTAGGTTTAAGGGGCATTATGTGGCATGTATGTTATTACGTAAAATATTATTTTATGGTCACTTCACAAATTCCTCTCAATTTAGTTTGAAGCGCTGTACTGTACAAAGTTGTTAGATTATATTTTCAAATGTTTATAACGCGATAATACATAAAATTACTAATAGGTTCGTCTGATGGTTAATAATTTATAAGTCAAATGTAAGAGTTGTAGCTATAATTCGTATGGTGAATTCGTATATCTTTCCAGCTTAATCAAAGTGTGCATTTTGATAGCTGGTCATACGACGTTATCTCTTTATTTGCAGAGTAAAATGTTAGCGATCTTGGTGAGATTACAAACTAGTTGAAAGGTACGCAAGTACGTTTCATCTGTTATCTCATATTACGTAATGAAGTTTTATTTGTAGTGTAGTGTAAAATGCTAAGTTCGAATATACTTGTTTCTTATGTAGTTTTTATCGTTATTAGCAATTGAATGATTCTCTTTTAATATACAGGACCTGACATTGTCGTGGGATCATGAATGGTGGACACACATATCGATTTTTGGCGTTAGATGAAATAGGGGGAACTGGCGAATGGGGCTGAGGGAGGGGAAATGGAAGGTAAAGGAGGGAGAGCTTCAGCTGGATAGAAGGCGGTGACTACACAGAAAGTCTACCCCGACGATAGCGACGGTTAGTGTGGCTCGGCACTTTGGGCTGGTTCTGTGTTTGTGCATAGTGTAGATTTCATTTTTGAGTTAGTTGTAGTTGTAGTGAATAGAAGATTTTCATGACAAACTATTTTGTCTTGACCGGAATGCTAATTACCTGAGCAATTATCTCGGGAATTATTTGTATAATTATTTTTCCTGCTATATTCTGGAAGTTTATGCATAGTTGATCAATTTTATTACAATTTTTCGAGAACTTTATAAAATTCGCACTTTTCAAGAAGTCAATATTAAAAGCGATTTTGGTAAATACGAATTTTTGTACGCGTAATTTTTTTTAGTCATTTACTTAAACTGTCTGTTGAAAATGGGAGGTTGTGCTTCGAAAGAAAAGTCTAAAAGAGAAAATGGAGTGAAAAAATCTGAATCAGAACAAAAAAGGTAACGTTACCAAAAATACTCTATATATAAGTGTAATATTTCCTTTCAACTTTGTAAGTTTTACGTATTTTTCTTTTTTCGATAAAGATGCTAATTAATTTTGATGTATACGCCCAGAGAAATGTTCTTCCATGCTTCTTTTAAAACTATGACATCGTCTTATATTGTCACATTTTTTTTATGACCAGAAACGTAAATGTGTTTGAAGCTATAATTTGAACCGATATAATAGTTCAGTGCTGGAAAACTGCTTCGTCGTTTGTATGCTTAAAAATACTCTATATGGGCATAGATAGTCTTTTTGTCGCTCAGTCTTCCTCAATTTTTACCAATGCGATAGTTAAGAAGTGTTGAAATGGTGAAGGGCCTAATGTTTCGTGCGTTCGGGAATAGGAACATTTGTTTTTTGCTCTGCTTTAGCGGAATGCATTGAAAGGAACATTTGTGTGATTGGAGCTAGTCTCTGACCTCCCTGCCATGTATAAAGCGCAACACTTATCGATTTTAGGATTGGGAGGCAGCGTGTACGTGTTGTTGCTGCACGTCCCACGACCCTTCTCCGTGCCGGGGTCTTTGTGAGAATTAGACTAGATGGCAGTGGACGGTGGTAACGCCCCTCGCCGCGCTCAAATATTTCTCTGAAAGGAAATACGCATGTCATCGAATAGTGTAGAGGCCTTATGGATGGTTAACTGTATCGATTTACCCGTGACAAATTGTACCTTCCTCGGGTTTAATATGTTAGTGTCGGCAGGCGAGTCCTTCGTTTAATACTGGGTGGCGCTGTCAAGTTAACGCATATTAAGAGTTCAACATAAAGCATGGTTTGGTTTCCCAGGCAACGTCGTAATAACCGGCCACCTTGGTGCACTAACAAAGGCGGTGCGTGGGTGGTGTTTCATGACAACCTACAGTACGACTCTGGAATAGCCTTATTTGCATATAAGTTACTTACCACTTTGAGAAGTAAATTTTTTAATGTCTTACATGGGCATGTATTATTTAAATTTAATTCAGTATCCACAGAAAACAAACCAAATGAAGCATTCTGAATAAGAAAAAATATGTAATTACGTAATTTAAGAAGTTGTTTCATCAGCTCTGATGGCAAAAGTTACAGAAGTGCAAAATTGCAGTGATAATTTACACTATGCCGTCATCGCTCAGCAGATGTGTGTATTATTACCGTACTATGTAGCCATGCTAATGACACAAATTATATACATAAATGTATACATTTATTGCTTACTAGTTTTCTAAATGCAACACACATGTATTATGTGGATTCTAGCCATAAGACTACGTTCTCACTTTTCTTGTTCCACAGACATGCCTCTTATACGAGAGAAATTGTTACGTGGTGACGAAAATGGCATCATGATATTCCAAAAAGTACCATGTCATATGAGCATTCTTTAATACAATGTGGCTGGCACTGCAGTCGAAGAGGAAATCCTCCGTGCAGGCCTGCCTCGAGGTTTAATCCACCACTCCGCCCTTCTCAACCCGCATAGTTCAACCTTTTTCGATCGAAATTGTAATGGAGGTTTATAAACCATTGTAAGTTCGAATATTATTTAACTGCGATTTATAACTGCTTTGTGATTTGTCTAAATAATAAATCAGTTAAAAACAACAAAACTCGCAAAGCGTTGTGGTGTGTATGCCAACCGAACATTTCAGATCCTGCGGCCGACGTGTATGTGCATATTAATCTATGATTCAGATAGATGGTTGTACAGTGGAGAAATGACACAGTCGCGAGTCTCTTTACATTAAGAGGGTGGGGGTTCTCACACCTGCTCACTTCTTAATAACGATGCTGTTATAAGAAGTTTGCTTAGACGCAGCCCAGCATATTAAACGTAAAGTGTAAATGACGAATTTGGAATAATTGCGAATAAAACTAGAGAAAACATAATGCAATAACCATAGCTGCTCTTAGGATATCAAACTTATGTTTTACATTAATTCTATGTTGTATTTATAGTAGTCAAATTTTTACACAGCCTCCCAAATCTCTCAACATTATCACTTAAAATACTGCTTTATTTCCTTCATTTTAAAATTTTTTCATGATAATTTTCCTTGCTTTTGTAATGGCAAAATTATCAATGATTTATCCAAAGTTCATTGATTAAGCTTTCAGTAATTCTAATGCATAAGACGTACTACCAGATGCACATTTAAAACAGTGTCTTCTTGAATTTTGTAAAACTGCCTCAACTCTTCATATAAATTGCTGGTCAGATCATAAAGGTAAGAGATAAAAATTTGCCCTGCAGAACATAAGATGTCTTCTTTGCCTACGTTTGATAGAGAGCTGAACAATGACACGAAAATGTTACATATATTCTGAATATCTAAGACAAATATAATAAATCAAACAGATGGGTTTCCACAGCTGAATAAAGATTTCATACTTAAACTTACGGACAATTGAATCAAACTAGTTTAAATATTTTTTCGTTTCATGGCAATTTTCGTGGTTTCGGTTTCTGAAATTTTATAATTTGGTTCTCACATCATAACCGATTTGCTGCTTTTTTGTTCTTATAAATTACCTTTTCTCAAAAATATATAAGGAGCTAGATTTGTGTGAACAAACATTTTAGGTGAAGAACCGCTTCTTCCAGAGATATTTTGGAATTTTTGATAAACTTGTTATGATAACTGCAAAATTATAATCCAAATGGTTGATACAAGGATAAACTCAAAAGACCGCACTCACTTAGTCAAGCCTGACATTTTTGCAAGAACTTCTGCTGGAAAGTTACTCATCACCTATATGGTTTAGGGTAGCCAGAATCAGTTTTCAAATCTTCAATTAAACCCGAACAGCATCTATACGAGCTCTTGACATTGTAGCAGATGTGTTGAGAGAATATCCTAAAAGTTTATGCAAAACCTTAAATATAGCAGGGATACACACAAAAATAATTTTTTATACTTCTGTATATCGTTGTTTCACTATTTTTCTCCATGGAATAAACTGCACACAAGTTTAAAAAAAATTAATTCCTCATTGATTTAAAAGTTAGCACTACATGCAGAAATATAAGAACTTAGTGTTTCCCTTAAAGTGACTTGTATTTCACCTTTATGCCTTCCTGTAACATTTTCAGCATTGTTTACCACTAGAGTTTTAACTAAAATATTATTTTCTGCCAATATATTGCTTCTTCAGCGAAGTCAGCAATATAGTGAATTGACAATTTTAAAGAAACACTTATGAATTTCTCAGCACCTGTCTTTTAAATGCACATATCTTAAAATTAACACTAAATTTTCAGTCTGTGAAATGTCAGTAGTGGCATCAAAAATAATTCTATAGAACAGAGAATTCTAAAGTTCCGACAAAATATCTTCAACTTTTTGGAATATGCTTAGAAATTCTTTGACAGAGCCAGGACTTCGGGCACTGCATTTTTTCTCTACTTTTAGACTATTATTAATATGTTTCAGGTAGAAATCCATATCTTTATCATACTTTGTATTACATTTTGCGAAGAACATGAGGTCCTTAGTTTTCATGTTCTAGGGTGCAATGAGTACCTTGAAATGGCAGGCATGTTATACAAGAAACTTGTAACATCCAGAGGTCTGCGAAGAACACTGCACTAATTTTATACCGGTTGCATGTCGATTACATTTGTTCCTCGTGGGGCTGCGGTGGCTGAGCGATTAGCATGTTCGCCTCCCAAGGCGAAACGGGTTCAATCCCCAGCCGGGTTACCGGATTTTTGCATGTGGGAATCGTGCCTGACGATGCCGCTGGTCGGCGGGTTTTCTCGCGATCTCCCGTTTCCCCCGCCCTTTCATTCCGGCGCCGCTCCATACTCACCTCAATCACCCTCATCGGTTATTAATACCTCGCTGTTAAGAGCTGCCCAAAGCTTTTCACTCGCTCACATGTTGCTCGTAGAGCTCTAGAAATATGTTTCCATTTCTTGTAGTTGCTTATGTAGAGAAAATAATATTCATGGTACTTCACTTTCTCGTAAACCTTTTTCAGATTGTCACGGTAATCTGTACTATAGGTGGTTCACGGCAAAGTGAGCACTTTTGAGGATCTAGTTACTTTTTCCTTTTGGCCATTCTTTTTATTGTTTAACAACCTTTTTAAATAAATATTGCCATGTAAATAATAAACACAGTATGTATTTTCACCTCACTCTGATGTTAACGTCTAAGGTAAAACAAAAATATATTTATTGACTATTATTCCAAATGAAAGGGCTTTCAAAAGTTCTCATCTTAACATGAATAGCCTATACAAAGTTTAGCTTACGTAATTGCTTAACTTCAATAGACTTTTGTAATGAGTCTGCAAGGAAGATAAAATAGGTCCTTTCTTTCTCGAGACCAGCCAGTCTCGTTCTGTATGCTCCCCAATAGAAAAATGTCTAAAGAAAAAATGTTATCTTACAAAGGACGAGCTAAATATTCGAAGTGGAAGATTGTAACTCTGCCTAGGGATCTTTGATCGTGAATAAATTTCGCTTCTTTTGTCTAATAAGCCTGGGTCTTTCGGTCATCACAGCATGATTTAGGGCAATCAGTTTCTTCTTCGCTGCTGTTAGTGAGGTCTAAAACTACTATCATCATCTGTCACCGACTATAGTGAAGGTTTGTGTTCCTCTGTAATCCTAAGTGCGTATTTAGTAGCCGAAAAGTGTTTCCAGAAGTTTATATACATGCTGTCTTCCCAGACGGTTCATTTAAACTGATTGAAGGTGTATCCCAGCCACCCATAAGCTCCAAACACAGGTCCTCTTTTCGTATTTTACTTTATTATGCGCCAGAATCGTGAGCATGCTTAAAGTGCTGTGTTTAGTCACCCTCCCAATAAACCCTCATTGGTTAATTAAAAATGAATTAGCGTTCGGTAAATAGGGATGAAGTTGGCCAAGAAACACTGCAAAGCAGAAAATCAGTGAAAAATAATATTTTGAAATAACCGGTAGTACGTTAAGAAAGTAGAGGTATGACAAGTTTGACCAAGTAAATATTTGACAGAATGGAGTTAAGACGATGTTGATTCACCCGGTAATGTTCAGAAAGGAATAAAACGACCGGCTTTGCTTATTTTAGCGGGCTTCAAAAGATCGTGGAGACCAATGTGCAGATAAAATATCGCAACTTCATAGTAGGTGCACGGAAAGAAATCACCAGTTTATTAACATCGCCGTTCATGGAATGAATTCACAACGGAGAAAATGTTTTATTATAAAAAGAGGGTATTTGGGACTTTCTATAGTTAAACCTGTATAGCATTTCTTGAAAAATAAAATTTTTATTTTCTGTGCACTAACATAATGATTCAATATTTAACAAAAATATGTATTTAAAATTTGAAAAAGCACACAGGTGTATAAAATACATTTACATTTAAAATCGCGTGATTTTGCTAATACCTATTTCTCAGAAAATGTAACACGAAAACGAGATGGTAACTTCTGTTGCTTAAATTACTGAATTGTAATGAATCAGATCAAAATATAAAGCAAAATTAAAAAAATTAAAATAACTCAATGCCAAAAAAGCTGAAATATGTCTAGGTGCACACATTTTAGGCAGTTTTTACAAGAGAAGGATGTTCAGCATTATATCACGTCAATTGTTTGCTTTGTCTGGATGCATAAATTTGATTTCTAAATATCCACCACTGTTATTTAAAATATTGAAGTTGTTAAACATCCTCATTTATTTAAATTTAAAAAAGTTAATGATATAACTAATAATATTTGATAAAGTTCTTAAAATCTCCGTTGGCAGGTAACCTTTGACGTCTTTTTGACGCATGTATCGTTAAAGATGGGACCAGCAACATATGCACCAGTATGTAGTGACACATTCATGCGTGCCTTACCAAGCACTCGGAACACAGAACTCTTCAAACCGTAAGCTGGCAAGCAACCAACCGCATTAATAAGGCACCGTTAGAAGAATGTAATTTTGTTATCAGTCTAATGTGTATAGACAGGGTTTACTAACCTTAAATATTTCTGGGACCATAATTTTGGAAAATATGCGATTCACCTAAATCATGTAAGTTTACATGGCGTTCTGAAGCTCTATTTGTGTGCAAAATTTCATGGGATTTAGTTGATTGTATCTCGAAATAGGGCATAAATCTTTATTTGTCTCACCCTGCACTATCTTACAAAAAGGAAGGCAAAATATATTCTTTTATACATACTATATATTTAATGCCTCTAATGAATACTGTCAGCATAAAAAGATTTGTTTAATTTTGTTAAATTGTTTAATAGATGTAACCTACTAATTAAAATTATTTCTATTGCCACCATTAAAAAATGCCTGACCCACTTAAGAAATGTACGTTACCATGAACTACTGTGGCACTACCTGTGTGCTAACTTTGGCGGTAATAGGTTGATCGTCCCCCATAATATGGCATAAGATATGTTTTTCATGTAGTTCTCTTAATAAATGGCGCTCAGAAGGTAACGTTGTATCACATTTAATGTTTGCCACAGGTAATTACTGCCGGCATATAAAGTAAGTTTGAAATCATTTGGAACAAATTGAATACTAACCTTAAAACATATACATTTGTTATCATGAAAATGTGACTTCTACTTTAAGTCATAGATGTAAGACAGTGATAACACTGGAGCAGTGACAGTTTCCATAACAGGAAATATCACCTATCCTTCCTTAGTGTATTGTATGTACAAGAAGACTGCAATCAGTATAACACGAGCCTCAAAATGCTTGCTGTTGGTTTTTTTTTTCCAGGATGGATCGGCATGGTGAAGTTGCTCAATATATTCTGAGGCAATTAAAATTTGAGCACGATGATTGATAAGCATCAGCAGTAATTTGTAAGAACTTTAATTAACCAAATATCTAGGAACCTTTTTTTTAATACCACACGCTCGCTTTTTGGGCGATCTTTCAATATGATATGTTTAGATGGTTTTCCACATCTTATTTTTAGTGAAGTTTCTCATATGGCAGCACATTTCTTGCTTTTACACACATGCCTGTGGATAATCTACATTTATATATAGTATATCTTTGTTGCCAGAAATAATTGTAAGTACTAGAAAAATTCAGCTCAAAAGTTACAAATCTGACTAAATAAGAGGCTTAACAAACATGGATTATGATAGTGCTTTCCTCCCTTTTTATTTTCTGTACCTCAAATAAAATATTGTTCCAAAACAATGGGAATACTGTGACTAATAAGCGATTTAAAAGAAATGTAATTTTTCAAAAATAAATGTCTTTACCAAATTAAATTTTTATTTACTGACCATATTATATTACAATATTACATTTAGATGAGACATCACTTAAAAAAAAATAAAAAATAAAAAATAAAAAAAAGCGTAAGATTGTGAGATGGCTATGGTTATAAGAGGGTTTGACATAATACCCCGTGCATTAATTGGGCATGTTCTATATGACCTTAATATAAAAGCTCAAACACAATAGAAAATATGTGGGCCATAATATTTACAAGAAAGCTTAAAGCATAACAAATCATATCTCTAATCGAGGTAAAGAGTGTTAAATACGATACTAATTTGGTGGCTGTAACTTCAGCAATTATAAAATGAAAGCCAACTATTCTTACAAGAAAACAAATAATAATGGTCCAAATTACTTTGACGGAGGTCATGAGTGTTAGCGACAGTTTGAATTTGGTGGCTATAACCTCAATGGATCTAAAATGGACAGCCAACTATGATTATCTGAAGGCTTAATACAAAATGGGTTCTATCACACTGATCTAAGTCAGGAGCAGTACCTATAGTACGAATTTGGTGGCTATAACTTAAACGGTTTAAAAATGGCGACAATATATGCATATAAGGAGGCTTAAGACATAATGGCCGTATCATATTGATCGAAGTCAGGAGCGATACCTAAGATATTAATTTGGCAGCTATAACTTCAACATTTCCAAAATACTCGTCAACTGTGTTCCAGAGAAGGCTATAGGCTGGACCCTGACGCAAATATTGAAGTTAGGAGTGGTACATGTTAATCGAATTTGATACTAGCGTCAATAGATGGCAAATTATGGCCAACTATGTGTATACGAAGAATTAAGACTTAATGGACTATATGAACTTTATCGAAGTCATGAGTGATAGTTGTGATACGAATTTGATTACTATAGCTTCAGTGGATTGTTAATTATGGCCAAATGTGCTTCTAACAAGACTTAAGTCATAATGGAACATGCTACCCTGATCGAAGTCAGGAGTTGTGCCTGTAATATGCATTTTGTGGCTATGGCTATACCTTAATTGGGTGGGAAATGACAACCTATGCTTTTAAGAAAGCCTAAGTCTTAATGAACCATATTGTTATTATTGAAATGAGTGATACCTGTGATACGAATTTGTTAGCAATACCTTCGGTGAATGTAAAATGTGGTGGCTAACTATGCTTATAAGAAGGTTTAAAACATAATGGTTATATAACATTGATCAGAGATAGGAGCAATACCGATGATATGAATTTGAAAACTATAACCTAAATTAATGGAAAATGGAGGACAGCTATACTTATAAGAATGCTTAAGACGTAATGGACCCAATGGCCTCGATCGAAGTCAGGATTGTTACTTGTTATATAAATTTCATGGCAATAATTTTAGAAATTTTCAACTATGCTCTTATAAGTTCATGGGGTCAGATAAACACCACTGCACTTTACTTGTGAACTGTGGTAAGGCAACTTCTGTGGTGTATATTTACGGCTCGGACTGGTAAAATAATTTATTTTAAAAATCAAAAAATCATAAATGTGCCTAATAAACTAAACACAGCATCGAAAATTTGCAAATATTCATGGATTATAATGTTACTTTAGCATTAGACTTGAAAACACGAGTCTTAAAATATATAACACTGTTATATTTACCAACTCATTTATTAGCTTATAAAATAAGACTATAACCAGTACCATATTGTAATTATAGTCTCTGAAGAAGTATTCTTATCTGCCTCAAAAATATGAATCCGCAGACATGTCACTCGATATAATTTGTTTGAAAAAGTAAAATAAAAAAATTTAAATTAAATGCCAAACTTTTAATTCATAAATTATGCTTTGCATATCTGGCAGTTAAACATAATCGAATTTTCCTTAAAAGACGAGTCTGTAGACACATCGCTTGATACAATAATGTTCGTAAATTTTAAAATTTAAGTATATTAGCTGTAATTTATAAAATTATACTCTACACTGAGGCGACAAAAGTCACTGGATACATCCTAATATCGTGTCGGACCTCCTTTTGCCCGGCGAAGTACAGAAACTCGACGTGGCATGGACTCAACAAGTCGTTGGAAGTCCCCGGCAGAAATATTAAGCCATGCTGCCTCTATAGACGTCCATAATTGCGAAAGTGTTGCCGGTGCAGGAGTTTGTGCACGAACTGACTTCTGGATTATGTCCTTTAAATGTTCGATGGGATTCATGTCGGGCGATCTTGGTGGCCAAATCATTCGCTGGAATTGTACAGAATGTTCTTCAAACAAATCGTAAACAGTTGTGGCCCGGTGACATGGCGCATTGTCATCCATAAAAATTCCATCATTGTTTGGGTACATGAAGTTCATGAATGGCTGCAAGTGGTCTCCAAGTAGCTGAACATAACCCTCTCCAGTCAATGATCGGTTCAGTTGGACCAGAGGACCCAGTCCATTCCACGTAAAAACAGCCCACACCATTATGGAGCCACCACCAGCTTTCACAGTTCCTTGTTGACAACTTGGGTCCATGGATTCGTATGGTCTGTGCCACACTCGAACCCTACCATCAGCTCTTACCAACTGAAATTGGGATTCATCTGACCAAGCCACGGTTTTCCAGTCGTCTAGGGTCCAACCGATATGGTCATGAGCCCAGGAGAGGTGCTACAGGCGATGTCTTGCTGTTAGTAAAGGCACTCTAGTCGGTCTTCTGCTGCCATAGCCCAGTACAGTCAAAGTTCGCAGCACTGTCCTAACGGACATGTCCGTCGTACGTCCCACATTGATTCCTGCGGTTATTTCACGCAGTGTTTCTTGTCTGTAAAATACTGACCATTCTGCGTACACATCGTTGGTCTCGGACATTAAGTGCAGGCAGTCGGCCACTGTGTTGTCCATGGTGGGAGGTTATGCCTGAAATTAGGTATTCTCGGCACACTCTTGACACAGTGGATCTCGGAATGTTGAATTCCCTAAGCATTTTCGAAATGGAATGTCCCATGCTTCTAACTCCAACTAATATTCCGCGTTCAAAGTCTGTTAATTCCCGTCGTGTGGCCATAATCACGTTGGAAACCTTTTCACATAAATCACTTGACTACAAATGAAAGCCCAACCAATGCACTGCCCATTTATACATTTTGTATGCGATACTACTGCCATCTGTATATTTGCATTTGCTATCCCATGACTTTTGTCACATCTGTGTAACATAGAACACTTGTTTGCATCATATCTTCATGCTTAGACAACAGGTTCATGGTACAGCTTCATGGACTCAACTAATGCTTGAAGGTATACAGGAGACAATTCACACCATGAATCCTGCAGGGCAGTCCACATATTCATAGGAGTGCGAGGTGGTGCAGATATCTTCTGAACAGTACGTTTCAAGGCATCACGGATATGCTCAATAATGTTCATTCCTGGTGATCTAGGTGGCCAATGGAAGTGTCTAAAGTCAGAAGAGTGTTCCTGGAGCCAGTCGGTAGCAACTCTCGACGTGTGCGGTGGCGCACTGTCCTGCTGGAATTGTCCACGTCCGTCGGAATGCACAATGGACATGAATGGGTGCAAGTTATCGGACAGGAAGCTTATGTATCGGTCACCTGTCAGTCGTATCCAGACGTATCAGGGGTCCTATTTCACGACAACTGCACATTCCCCATACCATGACAGAGCCTCCACCAACTTGAACAGTCCTCTGTTGACATGTAAGGTCCATGGATTCATGAGGATGTCTCCATACCCGAACACGTATATCAGCCCGATACATTTGGAAAAGAGACTAGTCAGACCAGACAATGTGTTTCCAGTCATCAACAGTCCAATGGCGGTGTTGGTGGGCGCAGGTGAGGTGTAAAGCTTTGTGTCGTGCAGTCAACAACTGTACTAGAGTGGGCCTTCGGCTCCGAAAACCCATATCAATGATGGTCCGTTGAATAGTTCGCATGCTGGCACTTGTTCATGCCCCAGCATTGAAATCTTCGCCATTTTGAGAAAGGTTGCACATCTGTCACGTTTAATGATTCTCGTCAGTCATTGTTTGTCCCGTTCGTTCACGATCTTTTACCGGCCGCAGCGATGTCTAAGATTTGATGTTTTACCGGTTACCCGATAGTCATAGTACATTCGTGAAATGGTCGTATGCGCAAATACAAAGTTTATCGCTTCCTAGGGGATGCTATGTCCCATCTCTAGTGCGCCGACTATAACACCATGTTCGAACTCACTTAAGTCTTAATAACCTGCCATTGTAGCAGAAGTAACCGAATTTAAAATTTTGCCAGACGCTTGTTGTCTTATATAGTCGCTGCTGACAGCATAGCTTTACTAAGATTGGTTACAAACCTCTGTTACTTGCATTCGCATGCCTATACCTGTTTTTTTTTTTTTTTTTTTTGCTCTCCAGTGTATTTCTAGAGCTACAACTTGATGAAACTCAAGTTTTTAATTTTCATACATCGTCACTGGAAAGCGGAAATTTTATAACTTTGCGATAATTGCAAAGATACACTGCAACAATAATACCCTACTTCTTGGCTAACGGGTAAAAAATATTTCCTTCCTTTTGGGTTGCCAAAATTAGTTAAAAACCTAGGCCAACATAGTATAATTGCCTGATTCTGTTTTCACATAAATGAATTGTCTTTTGCCTATTTATTTTAGCATTATTGTGTCATTGTAGAACTCGATTGTACTTGGGCGAAGCCGGGCCGGTTCGCTAGTACATACATAAATGTTCAATGTGACCACCAAGAGCGGCCCGAACAGCATCTACGTGGTAATCAAACTCGTTCCACACTCTTGTCAGCATGTCCGGTGTTATGGTTTGGATGGCGTCCATAATTCTCGTTTTGAGGTCGTCAATGTTAGCCGGAAATGCTGGACGAAACACTTGATCCTGTATGTACCCACATAGAAAAAAATGCACTGGGTAAGACCGGGCTTATTGGGGGCCAATGATGAAGAGCCTGGTCACCAACTGCTCCTCGACCAATCCAAGGTTGTGGCAACGTCTCGTTCAGGTATCCGCGAACAGCTAGATGCAAATGAGAGGGTGCAGCATCCTGTTGGAAAATGAAGTCCCCTGTGGCCTCTTCTAACTGAGGAAACTACTCTGTAAACATCTCCTAATAAGGGATTCCAGAAACAGTGGGCTCTTGAGAAAAGAAAGGGCTGAAAACTGTGTCTTTGGATACAACTTAGTTGAAATATACCTAACCTCTCGGCCAGTTTACTTTTCTATTTTTACATAGCGATCTTAGACATCAGGCCATCCCGCGCTACGACCTCCCAATCGGTGGGGAAGAGGATAATCCCCGTTCATCGCAGGTGACCCAGCTACGCACCTAAAGTAACCAAATCCAAAGCCCCAACCTGATTGTTAAGTATGACCAAAAGACACCCTTCCACATGGACTGAGACCATTAGTACTCAGTTACCAATCGTGTCGTCTTGCCGAGGTTATATCCATACCCCTAGTGTCTCACCAGGGCAATTTGCCGCTCACCGCCCGGTCTTTCTTTGAGAGGGGGAATTCTCCAGACCACCTCCAGCATACGGAGTTAACCACTGCCAGCAAGAGTCCAACCTCTATTGATTGGTACACCAGAGAGAACCTCCGGTGGGACCAACCCGATCAGCCCATGCTCCCACTTATTTGCCATGACACAAGTGGGTTTTCAATGCCCGACCGCCCCACCAGCCACACCACCTGTATAGACTGACAGTGTACTAAAGACTCTGAGCTGGCAGTTTCCATCATTATCAAAATCCGCTGATCTGGTCCCATATGTACCGAAGTCCCACAGGTACCAGAGTTCTTCCGGTTCTCATCACTGTCTATAGTTACCCATCCTCCAGCAGCGAAGCCGAATGAGCTGTCATCGGGCACTATCCTTTTCCATACTTTATAATTTCTTCACCTGTGAAATTCCTGTTTTGGGCCCCATCGCCCTGAATGCCAAGTGGTCCAACACCCCACCAAGTGTTAGGGCCTAGGTACCAGCTATCGGCCATAGCCATCACGGCAGATACCCCTGACCAGCCACTATGAAACTGGTTCCTATAGGGAAACTGGTGGCGGAGCCCAATTTGCAAAGCACAGGGAATCCTCGGGTAGCCTTGGGTCACCATGAGTAGGGAGAAGCCATAAGAGGCAAATCACCCACCCTTTCTAGGGTCAAGTGCGGTATCTGGCTTGGTTACTATAGTATGGTACCGCCACACCACCTCAAACGCCTGGAAACCTTCCTCACACAGGAGTCACCGACCCATATCCCCCTGTCTTTGGATACAGCCCAAAACACGTTCACTTTGGGGGAAGCGTGCTCGTGTTCTGTGGTTTCATGTGGAGGCTCCTGACCCCATATCCGCACATTGTGCTGGTTCATCTTACCATTTGTATAGAACGTCGCTTCATCTCTAAAAACCAGCTTAGACATGAAGGCATCGTCTACCTCGTTCTGGGCAAGAACGAACGTACAGAAATCATGTCTGTTCTTTATCCCTTTCGGTAAAAGCCTGTACAAGCTGTAACATGTATGGTTTGTACAGCAATCGCATTCGCAATAATGTCCATACCGTCGATTCAGGAATTTGCATTTCCTGGCTAGTTTGCCGACTTGATTTTCTCGGACAGCGAACGAGCGCTTGTTGAATCCGTTGCACATTCTCTTCGGACACGCATGGCCGCCCGGAACTTTTGCCTTTGCAGAGGCACTCTGTGTCACGGAATTGACGAAACCAACGTTCGATACTCCACCTATCGGGAGGACGACGTCCATATTTGCGACGGAATTCATGTCAAACAGTCGTAACTAATACACATTTAGCAGCCTAAATAACGCAGATTCTCTTCTGTTCCATTGCCATCGTGATGCGGACAAACACACGACACATGCTCATAGTGCGACGACAGACGCTCCCAGTGTCCTCTCTTGGCACATAAAGGAAACATCAGACCGTCCCAATCACATTGACGTGTCGAATGCCAGCTCACTACCCCCTCACCACCTTAAACCGAGAGTTAAGAGTGCCATCCAAACCGTAACACTAGACATGCTGACAAGAGCTTGGAACGAGTTTGATTATCACATTGATGTTGTTCTGGCCGCTTGTGGTGGTCACATTGAACATTTATTAATATATGTTATTCATACTTCACTGTTCCTCGGTTCATTTGATTGGTCAATTAAGTTTGTAGGTTTTTGGTTTCGATATTATAGACCGTCAAAGTTTGGGTATTACTTTATACTCAACCCGAATTACATATCAATCGAAATATCTAGAAATGTTTACACCAATTACAAATTAACTGCACCCAAGAAATAACATAGCTTGTGAGCATAAGTTCACATAGCAAGATGTATTGAGTTCCTATCTTGTTGCATTAAGTTTTAGCAACCACTGTTGATGTTTTGTGAACTCTCATACAAAATGTGTGGAGGAAGATCCAGGTCCTCTTTTATTCAATGTCGTGGTATTTAGGGGCTCTGATTATAGTGCATGGGGGCTTCACGCCATACTGAATTCTCAAGGACAGGGAGTATGTCCAGGTGTGGAGGGCCCTTGGTAAATGCCCCAATCCCAATACCGCTGTCGAGTGCCACACTTCCCGACAGTAGCCATTA
The DNA here is from genome assembly GCA_002778355.1 of Clitarchus hookeri. Classification (NCBI taxonomy): domain Eukaryota; kingdom Metazoa; phylum Arthropoda; class Insecta; order Phasmatodea; family Phasmatidae; genus Clitarchus; species Clitarchus hookeri. The sequence continues at coordinate 416,985 of NQII01001044.1, forward strand.
TGGTCTGGGGAGGTAAACCCCACTTTCATCATGTTGTGTGTAACATAAGCGGCGGTATGTGGACGAAATCCTACGCCCCCATCAGCACCCATTTCTGGACGGGATTCCAGGTGCGATATTAAAGCAAGATAAAACCCGACCGCACATGGCATGGGCCGCGGAGGACTTCCTCTGTCATAGTCAGACTACCATGGCCCTGCATGCTTACCTGACATGACCACAATCGAGCATGTGTTGGATTAGTAGAAGTACCGGCTGCCACCATGACACAGTATCTGGGATATGGAACACCATCCAACATTTGAGATCCATCTGCCTCACGACAACATTCGGTTTCTGCTGGACTTCATGCCAGACTGTGTTGCAGTGTGTATTTCAGTATCAGGGGGTGCGATGCACTATCGAAGATGACTGTATGGCATACCACAAATCCATATGTTATTGCCCTGCTGCTCGGTTTTTGATCATGTTTATAACTCATCTGTATTACTACCACTAAAGTTTAGGCACCATCCAGTGCATCCTCGTGTGTTTTCTATTCTTATTGTCTGATAGTGCAAATTACATTAATTAATAATTGAAATTAAATTTCTCCTTGGGAGAAACAATAAATTTTATGATGACGAGAAAGAAATCTTAAAGAAATTAAGCGTCACGAACAATACCATGGCCAAAAGAAAACCTCATGTGCTTATATACATGAAATAAAATGTGCCATTGCAAATAGAGCACAAACAACAAAAGCAACGTAAAATATGATAAATCATGTATTTTAAATGCTTGAACAATGATTTGGTAACTATTGAATGAAATTATCGTTGATAATTAACTTATGAAAACAAGCTCATTAACTACGGAATACTAAGAGACTTTGCCATAACTGTTGTCTAGTAAAGCAAATTTATAAAAGTTAAATGGTAACTGGCAAAAACATAAATTGAACAATAATTCCTGACGTTATTGTAGTAAGAAATTACTAGCAGTGTCACTTGATAGTTATTACGAACAGTGTCATTGGATTATTTTCTCTTACATAAGTGATAAGTGTGACACTACTGAAATTGACATACGTTACTATTTGTCAGTTTTTATTCCAATAACATAAAACTTACAACCTACCATACGTAAACGTTACTTCTGAAAGATACTGTCAGTGCATAAGTTTGGTTGAATTTGGTTAGATCGTTTAATATATATGACAAACTTATCTTAATTATTGTGACCGCAATTTGATAAACAGTATCTGACCTCCACTTAAATAATTAAATTTTATGACATTCTGTAGCACAATTGGTGTGCGAAATAAGGTAGAAATTAATTGCATGGTTCCAGGAATACGGCAATGTTCCAAACATTTGGTTGAATGTTGTTGAATTGTTTAATAGATAGCCAATAACATACTTATTTCAAAAAACTGTGTTACTATAAATAATTTAAATAAGGCCTGCCATACCTAAAACATGTAAGTTTGCATGTCCTACCGTAGCACTAGTTGAGTGCAAAATTTAATGCTAATAGATTGATTAGTCCCAGAGATATGGCATAAAACGTAATTTTTTTTTCATCTGATCTTCATAAATGGATAACAAAAAGATTGTGTATTAGCACAGTTTATGATTGTCCTACACATTGCCAGCATATAAAGTAATAACAGCAATATAAATATTTTTGCTTATTATGCCACATGTTCCTTAAAATTTCAACACAACTTCCCCTTTTCTTATGCAATTTTGTACGATGGCAACAAATAAGAAAATATAGATTTGTCGTATCTCTGAAACAAATCAGCCGATTTGCACCAAATTATTCAAACAAGTAGCGCTACAGTAGGCCATGTAAACTTAAATAGTTTTTTTTAATTGGCTCGGGGACTTATTTTCAAAATGAGGGCCCTATAAATATTTTATGTTAGTAAACCTTATCTTTCAAAACCTTAGACTGATTACATCCTAAGGTGATGCTCCGAATCCTACCTTCGTAGTGTAGTTGTTTGCATGCTAGGATATGGTATGAGGTTCTCTCGGTTAGAGATTTAGCTGCTAAATTTTCTATACAGAAACTTTAGAGCCATATTTGGGCACTAATCTTAGATTTATCTTTACTAGCGTGCCATAAAAATATAGGGTCACAGCTTATTCAGGTTCAGCGCCTTGTGCGTAGAGGCGTTGGGCCGAGAGGTGAGTGAGCAAGTTAACTTTACAGCTCACGCGTTTCAGGGTCTCGAATGCGTAAAATTGCTGCAGGCAGCGGAGCCCTCAAGAGACACGCAACCTTGACAATGAGAAATTTAGATTACTTGCTTACGAATTATCAGAAACGACGTGAACTGCAACAATAAATTCGTGAATAGAGTTAGCCTGTCACAACAGTCACACCCACGGGTAACATACTTTTATGGTTTAATAACATGACACCCTCTAATTTCTTAATAACCGTCGATGATGTAACACAAAGTATGTTCACAGATAGTACATATAAATAAAGGCTTAACACAATGCTCATCAATATATTTTTTCATGTTTGCAGTTTCCGAAATATTGCAAATTATTAAATTTTAATTCCCAATTTTTAAGGGCGTCTCTCTCCATTATTAATCACGTGTTAGGTAATGAAGTATTAATTTTTTGCCTCGTTATTTTCCATAACGAATAATCTCACAAATTGTACCTACTATGTGTTGTAATAACTGAAACACCGCTACATCGTTACATTGCTTATTTTATCTTAAAATAGCACTCAAGGTACATAGATATCGTGAATAAAGAAACTTGGCAGCAATTTTTGTATTTCACTACACACATCGGAAGAACTGCTAATTTCTACAGCAGTCCACTTGTGTCGTGGCCTACAGACTTGTAGGGAGTAGAACTGAAAGAGGAAAATATGATCCTATAAAGTGCACAGCCGTTGGCCTATACCGTTTCGAGCCGAGCCGAACGAGTGCGCGGCCTGTGTAAGAGTGGTGTAGTGGATACCACATAGGAATTGGCAACTACGGGTGTGGGTTTGTATAAAAGACATGCTGATTAAATTTTCAAAATGCTGCTTGTAATGGACGATGGTCTGTACTAACAAAGAAAGCGAAGATGTGACCACAAAAAGGCCAGAATTGTTTTATTTTTTGTAGTTAAAATTGATTTAAAACGTTACCAAACAATGTTGGCATAATGTTTATTGATTGACATTGTGTGTGTAACACCACATCGACACACGATCAGTGTTGTGAAAGGTCAGTAAGCCTTTTTTTCACATGCGAGTGGAAATTTATCAGTGCCGGGCTAGTAACACTATGTTGGGCCAATGTAGGCCCGAGTATCATTTTAATGTTCTGCCAACGTTATTTTTATAACTTTGGCCCAGTCCTTGAGATAAGATTGGTACAACCAAAAATTGCTGCGGGGGATTTTTCAGGGCAACTCTTACACATACATAATTTATAAAACTTCTCCATACCAGTGTGATATTTACACACAAACATTCGTATCTTAAAAACTTGAGAAACAGAGTGCGAATATTCAAAATATCTGCTAGAAAAGACCACAGATACCAAAGTTCCATAATCATTTGGATAACTAGGTTTCTCGGGCGATGAAGTTATTTCATATGATATTGGTAGAACTGTTAGCATGTTATGCAAAATAAGTAATGTAGCTGCACCAACGTGTAATGACCATTCTAATTACTACCTCAGAACCTACTGTGATTCTGGGAATGATTGCCACACACACAATATGATGTGAAATCTTGACAAAGATGTATATGTGATTTTTCTGTCACGTTCTGCAGGTATGGTGACAGAATAGATAATTTTTGTCACGCGAAGAACCTTTGGTTATGCAGGTTTTTACTTGTCTTTATGAAATGTGCCATCTATCATAAAACATGGCACATTTTTTTTATACTTCTCTCACAGCCTGCATTCTTCGGGCATCTATATTTTTCATATTTAAAAGCATCCTAGATGAAAATAAAAGTTATTTCTGCAGTAGCGACATAGAAGTCCAGACATCGACACAACAGATGGCGATGGTGGAGTTGATGGCACAGCTTATTGTGCAATTGACAGCATAGCTGGAATTGTAGACATCTCGGATAGAGTAAAATATAGCACTGCTAGAAAAGAAGTCATTCTTACACACCTTCATACGATCGCTTTATGCTTACTTTCATGATTCAAAAATAGACTTAGTTGACACATTAATTGCCATTCAAGTATAAAGATACCAAAGATACCGCATGACAGCTAGAGGATTTCCCAAAACCGCAAGTCACATACTTTATATAACCACTTACACAATAAACGCAAGCATATAAGTTGTGCAAAAATGGCTGCCTAGTTAGAACATTCTTATAGTAAGTTCCCTTTCACAAGGAACACAAAATATTACATATATTGCATTTTTTTGGAAGTTTACACGTAATGAATTAAATTGTTCATTTGACAAAGCAGACAAATTCTAATACTTGTAAAGATTGCTTAAATTGCCATTCGAAGTATTGCTGTACTCTACTCCAAAGAGTACACACTGTGTAGAATGCTTGATGAGTTTGATATGCTTGAAAAACAAACTTATTGAACAAAGCTAGCCGAAAACTTCAAGGTGACTTGCAATGCCGAGCATCTGAAGGACTTGAATTATCTTAACATAGTACAGCAGAATGTATATTACATATAATATGCCAGATATTATTTACTTCTGTATACAAATACAAAATCTGAATTAAATTTAGTTTACTGTGAAATGTATTGGAATAAATTTTGGTATAAGATAAATTAAAAACTTTGTAATTTAGCATATGTGTGTGTGCGCGCACTCATGAAATAAAACATAAGGACACTGAGTTGTTGTTTGCGAGAAAAAAACGTGTTATCTATCATGTGGCTAATTAGATAGTTTACTTGAAATTTGGGGTAGCTTTTGCCACTTTACAAAGGAAAATGAAGAGTATTTTTACATCTAATATCATTAATTAAATAATTTGGAGATAAATGGAAATTACGAAACATACACTGTAGTCCAACCGAACATAAGTTACTAAACTAAAACCCAAGAAGTCCAGGGAAGATAAAAAAAATCTATCTTCTTCCCTATCGGGCAAAGAACTTAAAAGATTTTTTCTTATCTATATTAGTAAATGACTGAGTAGGGTGGAGTGAGTCACACGAGTAAGGTAAGAGTAGGGCATTAGCAATAAACATTTTGAGTTTTAAAATGTTTTATCCAAACAGTTTCCCAAACAGTTTCCCAAAAAATTTTCATCGAATTTATTTAAGTGTGCATTACGGTCTCAGTTAAATTAATTGGGAAGACTATTATCAATTATATACAAAGCATAAATTGAATCTCTAAGAAGTTTTGCCATTTCTCACAGATTTTCAAATATTCTTAAAGATAAGATAAAGTATATATCAGATGGTAAAGTCGCACATATTTAACATGTCTGGAATTTATTAGAAATGGCAGAGCATCAGGAAAATATTCTAGTCATATTGTTTATTCTCCCAAGACATCCGATACTCTGGTCAGTGAAGAGATTTGGGCTGCTCTTAACAGCAAGGTCTTGAAAGCCGATGAGGGTGAAGTGAGGTGAACACGGAACAGCGCCGGAATGCAAAGGCGGGGTAAATTGGAGATACCCGAGAAAACCCGCCTACCAGAGGCATTGTCCGGCACTATTCTCACGTGCGAGAATCTGGGGGTGACCCAGCCAGGAATCTAACCCGGTTCACCTTGGTGGGAGACGAGTAGTCTTACCACTACGCCATCGTGGCCCCTCTGATACTCTAAAACCAGCATTATCATGGCACTTGTTCTCTGCAATAATAGCGTAACTTACAGGTTAGCTAAAAATATAGGAATTAACTTAATTTTAAGGCTTCAGTCTTCCTGGAACTCTTTTCCGCTTTTGAGGCCGAGAATCGCGGGAGCGATAAGGGAGACACTGCAACGCGCATCAATTGCACCATCGCCGCTAAGCGCATGGCTCTGAACTGGCGTGCAGTGTTCTAGTCGCACTGCGTGTACCTGCAGGACTTTCAGCGGTGACCCTATTTTATTTGTGGAAAGTCTGTAGGAAGTTTCAATGCAGGGCCCTTGAGTAGTTTTGTGTGTATCTGATGCGTATATTTTGAGCTACAACGCTTTCAAAATGTAATTTTGGAGTACTCTGAAATTGTGTTCCTGACGTGCGTGACATTTTGAAAGTACTCGACGGCTCTCGTCTGAAGTGTGTTCTTTACGTAGGAAGGCACATTGGACGCACTTTTAAAAGTTTCTTAGAAAAAGGTGAATTTCAATCACACTGCAACGCAGTTGAAGGGCCAGGTAGGCAGAATCCATAAGTGAATGGTCTTGTGACATTGAGAAATGTTTAAATACAAATTGTAGACCAGGAATATCAACTTTTGGAGAGCCAAAGTCCCCGATTCTAATAATTGTTTTTCGTGACAGTTTTGAGATGTGTGTGCGTGAACTTCTGGCAGATGATGTGCTTCTGTGTTACTGTAATAAAGGTTTGAGCTGTCTTCAATGGACAGATATTCACACAATGATTAATTCGAGTTCTAGACTCAAGAACAATAAAAAATAATGTTTCAACTTATTCAGAATTTCTGTGTTTTTGTGAGCGATGGGCGTATATCTAAATGTATTCTTCAAAAAGGTAAATAAAAAGAAAAATGTGCGGAAATGAAATTAAAAAATTGGTAATAGTTAGTTTTGTGCCACAAAGGAAACCATTGAAAAAACCTTAGTCTTTAATATTCTAATAGTGTAGAAAAACAAAACTTAAAAGATTCGGGACAAGAATTCCTCATCGCAGAATGGGTAATATTAGCCTAAGCATTGAACTGGAAATAGAAGACTGCTCCCACTTTTCAATAACGGACTCAACCGAATGTGAACATATACTCTCGGCATGTGACTGCTAGAAACACTCTTAAAAACATTTTCGAAGGAACCCAAAAAAAAAAAAAAACTTCTCCCGAAAGGTTTGAGAAATCTTTAAAAATTGTTGATTTGATCTCTAGCAGACAAGTCGGAAACTGCATTGCTCCACTTTAATTGCACATGTTCAGAAGCTCCACAAGTATCGCTGTATTTTTTAATTAGACCGAAACACGTATAGATTGAATTATAAACTTCGTGCACGCACTTTCTGTTGAGGGGGGGTCAGTCCCTGCCGAATTATTTTTATAGATTTTCCGTCACAAATTCGATTTCAGGAGGTACATTACAATTTTTGGCACGATAAAGCATAAATAATACCTTCCTTAATGTTCTTGAATTGTTACAGCTTATCTGCGTTTGGTATTTTTTAACTTGTAAGAGCCATGGTAAAATAATTGATTTTTTTTTTTTTTTTTTTTTTTTTTTTTGGGAGCTAATATAGAGGTCGTAGCTATGGCAGTTGAACAGAACAGATTTCAGAAAACTCGTTAAGTTATGCCCTATGCCATGTCGTCTGAAAAACTCCATCCAAAATCCATGTTTGCAGGTAGTAGCCGTAAACAAAAAAAGGTAAGATGGCGGGGCCTGGTCTCCCTTTAGGAACCTGTGGGTTGCGACACTTCCTTTCAGTGCAAGAGGGGTTTGTCATTACATGGGTCGATCTTATGGGAAGTGATTGAATTTATTAGTACGCGAAAAGTGAATAGAAAAGTAATTACTGCTACAGGTTTGTATTGCCCGACACTATAGAAAAACACAAAACTAACCGAAAGAAAAAAACAATCACTGCAGTGTTAAATTAGCAGTTACGGATGCGTTACTCTACTCTTATCACTAAGAGTGTTGGAACACACACATGTTGACTTCGACACACATTGACACAAAATTTCAATTGATGTGGTCGCACAAATGTGGCATGGGGGTTTCCGAAAGCCCAAAGATATGAATTACAGGAATTAAACAATGCCTCGTGTGTGAAGTATGCCTCACCTGTGAAAAATATAAGGGTTGTAAGCTGTGGTTGGGCTGCAGTTTGGTTCAAATATCACCTACAAAAGTCTTATCGCAACTTATATTCACCTGGCTTAGTAGAATGGACTTTATCAAGATGATGACGAAACAGCTGTTAATGCAGCATGTTCCAGACCATGCAATTACTAATGTTGCAGTGGTGAGCTATAGCTCGGGGAATCACCGAAGGATTGTTCTCGACGTACTGCAAGCATGACTTCCTCACCTTCAGGGGTTCGTGTAGAATGCTGCGGTCTTTGACCCTCTGCTCGTCTGACGAATGAGCCCAGTTCGTGTGGTCTGCGATGAATACTAGCAAATGTACTCTGGTGAGGAACCTGTCAGTTTGGAAACTGTTGTTGGTAAAGCATCTTGAGTTGCACGATCAGGACATCATGATGCTACCCCATATGCCAAATGCATTTCCGCCAACTCATAACTTGCGTAATGTTCCAAGTTTTTCGTAGGTAACAAATTTGACTGTTTTGTAAGAAAGGAAGAGTTGTACTGCTCAGAGACGAAGTCGTTGACAGAATGGGTGGAAGCATATGCACTTTCCGAGCTCTGGTAGTAATCAAATGTAGTGAAGGTACGATGCCGAAAGTAGGGAATGCTACTTTAACACTGCCGTGAGTGTTTTTCCTAATCCTTCGGTTGATTTTTTTTGTATTTTTCTGTAGTTTGTCAATTAACACCGGTAACAGTATTTGTTCCCTTTTCACGTAACTAATTACTTGATCCCCTTCTTGTGTGATTGACCCATGCAGTGACACAAAACCTCTTGCACTGAAATGAAGCATTGTAGCCCATGGGTTCCACAAAAAAAAAGACTGGTTTGCACGAATGTTATCTATCCGATCCACAAGTTTGTCGGTATAATTAGAAACAATTTGTAATTACCTAAAATTAACGACCCGGTACTTATCAAACTTAATTCCACGTTAAGAATATCCTAGGTGATTTCCTGCCTTGTTACTAGCAAGGGTTCTCTGGAAAACTTTTAAAGTCGCAAACGATACAGATGTGACTGTAGCAGTCAGCGATTTCCTTTTAGGCAGTATCAGTCGGTTACATAAAGACTAAAAGCCGTGAAGATGCCTAGCTACACAACCTCCCGCCAAGGCGAACAAGTGTTCAATATTAGGGTATTCCCATTTACCTGACACTTGTATTCCTCCTCGCTCCATCTTAGGATCTTATTAGACGACACAAAGGACTATGGACACCTACGAGCCCCACATGAAAGTCTGTCGCAAGGTGGGTGTTACGTCGCCTCCACCCTAGGGTGCACAATCCGCCACGAACATTTTAAAGAACATTACAAGGGACATGACTAGAATTATTAGGCTTCATTAATTGTAATGAATTAAAAGCGAACATTTTTCAGTAACTATTTTCGTGATTTGAATATGATGGCATGATAATTGAGAATTGTACTATTAAAACTCGTTCGTATATAGTTATAGTTCAAGGTAAGCTACGAATTATTTTTAATGTCGAGAGAATAAAAAAATATGCTTGCACAGAACAAAAACATTATAATTTTGTACAATCGTAGTAAAATTAAGAATACAATTTTACTAGAATAATAATTTTAAATATAAAAAATTTTACATAAATCATAATTCTATATTTACTTTAAACGAAAATTATTGCCACAAACATTTAATGTTCCCAAATTAGGTTTCAAACAATTTAAGTAAAAACAGTTACTAAGTTCTACCCCAGTAATTATTTGAAATGAGCACTTGTTTCAGCAGCAAAGTTTTCTAGATCACAGTTTATCGAGTCTTAATCAATGGCGACAAAAACCATAACCCCAGGTGTAGTGACAATATGGTGTACGTTAATATATGCCTGATGCTAACATTTTGACCTGTGGGCTGGATCTGGATACGACCACTATCAATGCCCAGAGTGAAGAGTGTAACGTAATTCATCGGAAAAGACCATGCATCGTCATTCCCGCACCCACTCCTAACGTTCGGTTTAGCACTGCGAACATTATGGCGTGGAGTCAAAGGCATTCTGCGCAGATGACACTGTGACTTTAGGCCATCCTCGTTAAGTCGCCAGCAAATAGTCCTATGGGACATAGCAAATTGCAGTAATTTAGTCATCACAAATTCCAGAATGTGATGTAGTATGGTCAGTTGTACTTCGTTGGATATGTATGTTACGTTCTGTAATTCGACGCAACCTATGTTATGTACGACCTTTGTGTGTTCAAGCCCCAATACAATTTTTACAATACTGGCAGCATGGTACACACGCAAGGCTTTTCGTCGAACCACCCAACCAGCCGCATGCAATATCACTATAAAAGCTCGTTTCAGTGAATCCATGTGTTAGCCGCCTGCTGTCAACAAATCAATGTACTGAAAGATTGGTTGGCTAATTTTTCAGGGTCCCTGGTGTGACAAATGCCATACCACATTTTGCGGTAATGTATTGCATGCATTATTAAAATCGTTTGCACAATTTTCTTGATACCACATTCTAAAAAATGTTTGACGGAAAATTCCATAAATGTACAGGAAGCATATTATGCTTACAGTAAGGTGTATTTTACATACAGATATGCACTAAATTTACGTATGCAAGACGAAATACCAGAAAAATTTTAGGGAAATTACATTACAAGTGTAAGAGAATTTTCTGTAAGAGTATAGAAAATTGAAATAACAATAAAAAAATAACCAACTTTGAATATTAATTGTTTGTAAACTTTATAGCAACCCTTGGCGAAAGTATTCTGTAAACTATACAGAATGTTTCAGAAGTTATGGTTGAAAATGTAGGAATGAAATGTACAAATGAAGGGAAGAAAAAAAGGTCCACTAAACATAGGTCCTGAAATTAGCAGTTTACAAGATAATGGAATTTGTGTGCTGGTTGGGCCGCCAGTGAACTCAGAGCGCCTAGATAACTTAATGCGGTAAAATTTTGTTTGCAGCTGCAATGGACCTGACCCGTACTATACCGTCTACTCCCCCATCTGCAATCCGGCAACTTCCGCATTGTGCGAGCCTTAGAACTAAACAACATACAAGCAGGGTGTCGTGAACATGGTGGCTATGTACATTGTGCATGAAAGGTCTATGCATCAGTACGTACAGAAGCGTGATTTACTTGTGCGAAGGTGTTGTAAACATTGACCACGATTGCAGAAACTTTGAGTACGCTGGTATTCACTACATGTACGGCAAAGCCAACGACAAAGCACTGGAAGCTGCGTGGCTGTATGCAGAAGTGTTTCCTCACAGAAGGCATCCCGACTGGTGAACATTCACCAGGCTCTATCAACGCCTTAGAGAAATTGGGTTCTTCGCAAACCACCAACGACCAGGTAGATCGAGCTCCATAAATTTTGATGTAGAAGAACATGTGTTAGAACATGTAGACGTAAACTCAGCGACTTCGACTAGGTGGGTGGCTATGCAAGAGAAAATAAGTGAAAGCCGTATGTAGCGAATCTTGCTTCGCCAGTTATACTGTACCCATATTATATCCATTGTGTGCAAGGTCTCAAGAACTCAGACGTCCTTCCCAGAGTGAATTTCTGCTAGCAGATAAAACACCAACGAGCTCTAGACACCCAGTTTTTAAACAATGTGTTTACAGACGAAGCTGGGTTTACCCGTGACAGCATTTTTAGTTTCCACAACTGTCATGTGTGGGCTGCAGTCAAGCCTAATGCAGCAGAACAGGCACATCATCAACAAACATTATCTTTCAATGTCTGCTTAGGAATACTCGGCGGCTGTCTTATTGGACCACATTTCATACCACAGAGGCTAAACTGAGAATGGTACCTGCACTTTCTTCGGGGCGATCTTCCAACATTGCTCGACGATGTGCCATTGCAGCAACGCCAGCAGATGTGGTTTATGTACGATGGTCCACGAGCACATTTCCTTCTATGTGCAAGACAATATCTAAACAGACGCTATGGTGACCGGTGGATAGGTAGAGAACCTGTACCCTGACCTCCTAGATCACTGGATTTAAATCCGTTGGATTTTTGTGTATGGTGTTATGTCAAAGCCTAGTTTACAATACAGCAGACATTGCCACACCTGAATAATTGCAGCACTGGATTGTACAGGCTTTCCAGCAAATGAAGGAATGACCCCGGATTGCTCGAGCGCATTCGCGGGTCTGCGGAGACGACTAGACGGTGCATTCAAATGCATGGTCAACATTTTGAACACCTACTGTTAGTCTTCCGTTTACATGTTCTTACTGTACTGTGCCTTATTTATCCACAGCCGTCACTGTTGTTTAGCCCAAACTGTTGCTATTTTGTGTGTTCAATCACATTTCGGTGGTGCTGAAGCCACAATTACGACTTGTGCTGTCTCGTGATTGACACATTCAATCACAGTGTCACTGTTTTTGTTGGCATTCGTACTTGGTATTCAGAAGGCTGCAATCAACACAAAATTGACATTATCTCGTAAACGGTTAGTTTCCGAACACATTTTTACTGGATCTTTTTCACTTATCTTTATTTGTACGCCTCATCCTTATATTTTTCACCACCTTTTCTAAAGCCACCTTTTCAATTATTTTCCGCCCTGCAGAGTTTGGACGCGAACCATAATCCCTTCGATGTTCAGGCCACTGTGCTAAACACTACACCAAAACGACTTTATACTTGCAGATTCCAATAGTTTATATTTGCTTTCAATGTATCTACATAACCAGGACTTTAATGTATGCGAGTGATACATATCTTATTAGATAATAAATAAGGAAACAGTAGGATTCCATATGAATTCATGTAAAAAATTTTTGAGAAAAATATAATTTTATTAGTTATTATTAGTTCGAAACTGGAGTAAAGCATATTTAAAAACCATAAATATTTGTAGAAACTGAAAAAGTAATAAAATTCAAAAATATTTCTTCAACTGTAATTTTTTTTATTGATATTAGTTTTGTAAGATTACCGTATTTTATTTGTGCACTCCGTAAAATATTTTCTTCTTCCATAGCATTGATTCCATATATGTAAGCCAGTCAGTAAAATAATAAGTCACTAAATAAATTAAAATTTAAAAAATTTCATCCAGCAGTGTTTCACATACAAACAAGACACTCATACTAGACTATCACTAAGCTGGAACTTCACCACTGAATTTCTGTGCTTTCACGAGTGTTTAAAATGCTTTCTACTTGGGTAGTATATACTAAGTATAGTAAACTGTTTTCAGAATTCTCTCTTTGTACCGTGAGGTGGGGTGAGATTGATCATATGATCACATGATAAGGCCAGCTGCATATGTAGGTGGGGTGAAAATGATCAGAAGGGGTGAGATTGATAACATGACAGTTTTCTGTACATGTATAGCTCAGGTGCCATTTCTGACATCAATATTTATAGAAAATTTTAATGTGTTCAATCTCACCTCTGTTGATCAATTTCTCCCCAATTCAGAGTAACTCGTTTCACAATTTAATTTTTCATTCCTTAAATGATTGATATTTGCTTCGTTTTACGCAAAGACGATGTATCTGCCATGAACAAGTCAGATATGCTTTCCAGAATGGAGTCGTCATTTTAAAACCTGCTGTCCGCACACTGAGAATGCGCAATAATGTTCTGTTTGCGTCATGCGGTAATATTCCCTTACATCCTAGAGGATATTTCACTGTAATTTAAATAAATAATATTGCAGTGTGCAGTAATCTGAAGTTACATGTAAAGAAAAATTAATTTCCCTTACAAAGTCAGAAACATTTCCTTACTGTAGTTAGTCAAATTTGTAAACATTTTTTACGTGCATCATTGGAAAACGTATTGCTCAATTCGACCATGTTTTCTAGGTGTACAGTTTTATTTGACAGTATCTATTTGCAAAATAACTTTGTAGACTCATTTTAAATTCGAGACTAAAAAAGGCTCTGGCACAAAATAAATATTCTTCTATATAAATTTAAGCTTTAATGAAAAAATGTTTAAATTATTATTTTATATCTTAACTCTTTCATGACAAGTATCATTATGTAATTAAAAAAGATGCATATCTCACAAACAGTTATGTTACAGTTGAAAAACTAAGAATTAGACTTGGAGTATAACTACTATTTGAGATTCATTATGGTGCAACATCTTGAAAAATAATGTGTGTGTTTCAGTGATTCCAGTAACATGGTTGAACCAGCAGTGATGGAGAAGCTGGAAGCTGGTTATGCCAAGCTTGCCGCTTCAGACAGCAAATCATTACTGAAGAAGTACCTTACTAAGGAAATTTTCGATAACCTTAAGACAAAGAAAACTTCTTTTGGCTCCACACTTTTGGACTGTATTCAGTCAGGTAAGTGTGTTTTACTTATCTCGAAAAAGTTTATGTATACATGTGAGCCATGTGTTCTTTTCATGGTCGATCAGACATCAACTAATGCCCTATTCCAAGATAAAATCAGAAAAAAGCAAGTATGCCCTCACGAGAAATAATTGTGATCGACCTCATTAACCAAATGTAAGGTGGGGAAACCGTGGTGTAGTGGCTAGACTGTTCGCCTCCCACCAAGGCAAACCAGACTCTATTCCCGGCTGGGTTGCTCCCGAATTTTTGCTCTTGGGAATCGTGTGGGCCGGAATTTCCAGTTTCCCCCGCCCTTGTATTCCGGCGCTGCTCGCTTCACCTTCATCGGCTCTTAAAACCACGTTATTAGCCGTCCGAATTCAGAAAAATTATATAACCTGGGTGAAAATAAAAAAAAAAAATCAAATAGGGTCTATTGTTGAAAGAAAGGATCCCATTGCTCCATAAATATCGCCTTCCTCGAAATAAACATTTTAAATTTATTTACAGTTTAATTTACAACAGTAAGTAAAATTAAAATTTACACTTTCACATGATCCGGACTTATTCACTCTTATATAAAATATAAATCATACAAAGTGTATCATTTATACATCCCTATGCACTAATTTCTTAGAAATAAGTTTTCAGGGCAGAAGGTTTAAATAATGAACTGTTTTTTAGCAACATAGAGCAATAATTCCGTTCTGTAATATCTTCCCATACATGTATGTAGATTTTTGGTGAAATGTTGAGTTACATAAAATTTATTTCAAATCATATTGCTGCAGAGTGACCAAGGGTTATATAAGTTGTAGAAATATAGGTATTGCCACACTGGGTGTATCGCAAACTATTGGGGACCTGCATTACAGGCAAACTGAATAAAATCTGCAAGAAGTGAGTAAGAGACAGTATTTCATGTAGTGCTACTAAAAGGCATATTTATAATATAAAATATAGGTTCCAGACAAAGTTTTCTTTCGAAATGATTTAAAAGAAATTTTAACAATTGTGTACAATACATATAAATTTGTTACACTTCAGGATATGGAAATCGTTACATCAGCAAGATATCCATATACAATAAAATAGACCACATACAGTACCAATTGCGCAAAGAAAATGGTTAGTGATGTCCCAGAAACGCCACTCCAATATGCGATATAGAAGGTGATTTAAAGGGTCAGGCATCATACTGGAAAGACAAAAGTCTGCGCATTAAGAGACAGATCATATACCATGGCATCGTGCTCGCGAATATCACCACCACCCAGACATATTTGAATTGGTTCTTATGTCGGACTGCTCGTCGTAAAGCCATTCATCTTGGCCGTGCAGTCACCACTGTGACACAATGTGTGCAGGCGTGGACACATTAATGTCGTACATCACATGAAGTAGGTACTTGTTCTGCCAGACGCACTACACATAGAGAAGATGATTTTATCCGCCGCAGAAGTGCAGTACTATAAAGTGGCACCACATCCAGAGATCCTGCAGTCTGTGGTTCCAGCCCTGCATTTTCTGGTCTCTACAAGAACCATTATTCACAGTTTGAATGAGGCTTTCCTACAGGCCTGGTGTCAACTGCGCCGTTCGCCTTTGACCTCTCGTTATCGTGCGACATGCCATCAGTGGTGCCTGGAACGCCAAATATTTAGACAGAAGATGCTTTGGGTTTTCATATCTTAATGCTCATGATGGTCTCATCAGGGTTTGGCACCGCTGTGGGAAAGGCAACGATTCTAGCTAGAGTGATTCGTGAACCCCTGAAGTCCGACACACAGTTTTGTTGTTGAATCTAAAAGACAGCACAATGGTATGTCAATGTTGTTATGAAGGCCCATTTTTTTGTCATTTTTTCTCAGCATAACCAATGCTATCGTACATAAAGTTAATGCTTGTTCCCATATGCCTTGTATAGCAAAACATGCTGTACAAGATGTGGGCACCATTCTTTGGCCTGCCAGGCTCCAGATTGTTCCCCTATTGAACATGTATGCTATATGGTAATGTGATGTTTGCACCGCTGTCAAACACCTGCCCAAATACTGGATTGTGTGTACAGTTGCAGGAAGCATGGCTATATGTACCTCAGGACATTATCTGCCACCTGTACGATGGTATTGCTCGTCGCATTGCTGCCCATATATCCGCGAGAGGAGTGCCTACCTCATATTAATGCATGTTTGCAGATGCAAAACAAGACCACCTCTGTGAAAGTCTAATCACTGCTCTTTTGTACTATAATCTATCAACCTGTAATGGTTTAATAAAGTTTCACAAAAGGGAAGAGGGTATAGAGATATCCATGTCCAGTATAATTTTAAGAAAAAAAGAAAAAATTTCACCTGTTTTTGTTTAACATGTATTCACTAACACATATATAAAAGGTTCTATATGTGTAATTTGATTAATTCCATCTGCCTTTAATTAGTACAAATATGTGTGAAAATATAATTTTATGAAGTGTTATGATATGTTGATAATTTAAACATTTATTATGTATATATATTATGGACGGATTAACCATTTTTAGATTACTTTAGTACTTTATGTACAAAATAAATCACTAAAAAATTTAAAATAAATTTATATAAAGAATATTTTTCTAACAATAATAACTATTTTCTTACTATCATCAGTACATTTATAAAATACATTTCCAAAATCAGTATTTAGGTGGTAATTTATGTTAGCAGGGTTTTTTTTATTAGTGTCATGGTACACTCAGTTACAAAAAAAATTATCACAATGAACGAATCGCGAGAGTTCAACGAAGGTTGCAACACAGCATATTCATAACTCGGCATGAGCCATATTTGCATGGGCATACATGGGTCCTAAATCATTCATAGCTGCAAGGTACAGTCCAGTTCAATAAACATGCAGTATGCCCCGATAGCACCTCTGACAAACCATTGCCCTGCTGGATGAGTTTGAGAGGCCGCATCGTAGGCCTCAAGGAGGCAGGTTGGTCGTTTCAGCGCATTGCTTGCCACTTGAACTGTTCAACCTACGCTGTGAGTCGGTGTTGCAAACAGTGGAAACAGGAAGGTAAACACACCCGTCGAGATGACTTGCGTCGACCCTGGCAGACCACTAGCAAAGAAAATTGTTTCATCGTGCGACAGGTTGTAAGCACTCCACGGGTATTGCTATGCACCATCCAGGGACATGTTACAGCAGCTGGGGATATGCGTGTGTCCACCAGTACCATACTCAGGTGGCTAGCAGAGTGGGTCCAATACCATACTAAGTGCATCCTGAAAGAGTTGATCCCATGCAATACAAGCCTGGTGTGGTGCAATATTTGGATATTTTCTGTATACATAGTAACTTTTCCTGATACTGTATCTAGATACAGGTCCCTGCAATGGCACCTTCCGTATGATAGTTTTTGCAAATGAGTGTATTTTATTCCTATTTGTTGATGGTCGATGTGTGTTCCATGCTTTGATAAGTTTGCCCAATACATAGGTACCCCATTCCATTTAAAGGCAGTCATTCGGGGTTTTGATATTGCGTATAGTTTTTCCGTGTTTGCCTCTGTATGTAGTGATTTAAAAATATGTATTCTTTATTAAAATTGTTCTTCTATATGTGATTGTTGGTATTTCATAAGCCCCCGAACTCAGTTTTTGTCTGTTGAAAACAGATTTATGCTAAACAAAAAGTTACATGTTTTGTGGGTCTCTGCGACATGTATGTGCATGTACAAAGTGTACTCAATGCTGGAATGACCGCACCAGTTGAAAACTAAAAGTGCGGGAACAGTTTTAAGATGACAATTTCTGACAGGTGTAGAGAGGCTCCAGGTGAACGACACAAACCCAACATCGCGGTCGAGCAGCACAATTCCCCCACAGCAGGCATTATGGTTTGGAGAGCCATAGTCAACGATAGCTGATAAACATTCGTCCTGTTAGTCTGAACATTCATGGCCTACCGGAATATGGATGAGGTCATGGGCCCATGTGCTAAATTTCTGGCCGGGATTCCAGGTGCGATATTCCAGCAGGATAATGCCAGACTGCACACAGCATGGGTCGACGACAGTAGTTTTGGATATTCCCAAACAGTACCATCGCCAGTCCAATACTGAGATTTCCCCAATTTAGCATGTGTGAGACCAGTTTAAACTTCATTTACCACTGTGCCACAATATTGGATTTGGAACACACCAACCTAAAATCGTGGGCCCATCTACCTTAAGACATATGGCGGCGACTGCTGGACTCCATGCCAGATCATGCTGTAGCATCTATCACAGTGCGAGGTGTTATGATGCACTATTGAAGTTTACCAGATGGCGAATCACAGATCTAGATGTAATTGTTCTGCTGTTTTGTTTTTGTGATGTGTATTACTTGTCAGCATCGTTTTGTGATTGTCGCAGGATTTTTTCGTGGTTCGCTATTTTATTGTCCGGCAGTGTATTTTGGTCCCGAGTGTTGTTAGCCTGTGGCAATCGCGGAGCAAATTATCCCAACGATTTAAGTGAATTGCACTTTTTCTCTTAATTTTAGTCGATCACTCTGAGTTACGCTACTTTATTATTAGTTGTGCTATTGATCATTTATCTTTTGGCGGAACAGCTCCTTTGCAAAAACATCCAATACATATATGGCCAATGGTAAATAAAAACGAATGCTATTGTAATTTGTAAATTTTATAAATATTTTGTTGACAGGGGACATCTATACCAGCATGTCTGCTGGCTCCTATTATTACAAAATAAGATTTTGTTAACATTTATTGGTTTCAATAAATTCTTATTCTTTTTCGTATTCTCCATCCACGCCAATGAGAACTACACAATTATTTACTTATGCTGTGCCAATAATTGATGCTGTAATGGGCAGTGACACAAATGACCCGTAAAAAATTTAAGTTGTTTGTGAGAAATATTAACTTGCAGATGACCGAATTCGGGTGAAATTAATAATTAGACTAATCAACTTATATCCATTTTTAACTCTCAGGTCTCAAATGCTCAATGTGTTGATATTAATGATTGGCATATGTTTCAATGAAAAGGGCATGTGTGTCGTTGGAAATTGTGTTTAAATAAATTCATGTTTAATATGAAAACTGGAAAAGAAAAAAAAAATATATATATATGGGCTTTGTGAGCAATCCATGTAATAGTGGATTAATAGTCACAAAATACAGATAGCAAATACTGTATTTTCTGCGATTATCTGAATGCGCTAGTAGAACGACTGAAATTACAAGATCTTTCGTTGAAAGCAGCTCTCAAGTCATGGATGAAATTGATAGCATTCATTCTACAGGAAATGTGGGCATGGGTTATAATAATTACCTGTTAATTAACGTTTGGTGGATCCCTAGGGTTTAAAAGGCAGGGTACTTAAGGTAAAAAAAAAAGGCCAAGGCACCAGTCCTTTAAAATAATGCTCATGAGAACAAAATTTGTGAGGGTGTGCTTTCGACAGTGGGGTGTGGCGATCTCCTGGAAACGGTTGATGCAACCACTTCAAAAACTTCTATGATGGACATCTGCAATTGGAATTGTTAAACACGATTGATTTTTCGTTTCCCAAACAACTGTGTCACCAAGCTATTGAATATTAAAAACTTCATGGCTTCTGGCTTGTAGTAAAGAGTATGTGCTTCTATATCTGCACTGAGAGCTATTGAGGAATGTATCCCCCTCCCCAGGACATGCCATTGTCGTACAACACCATTGACATGCTCCACCAGCTAGCTATCTCCCACACAGATGGGCCACTCATCTTCGCACATGTCATAATGGTGCAGATGCCTTGTACAGTTGGAGATGAAGTCCTGTGGAATTTATGTTGGCGAAGCTAAAAAAGCTGTCGACGACTGAAAACATGCTGGCATGCTGGCAGTAGCTGGGTGTTCATACACCAGTACTGGAACTGTTGTTTCGTGGACGCGACAGCCACTGGTGCAGTCGTAAGTATAGGTGGATTGTGCCAGTGGTGGGGCGGGAGTTATGAATGGTGTATTTGCTGGGCCAAGTGAGCATGGCACTAGTACCTTTTCTTGTGGTACACACTGCATGCAACAGAACTATAAGTCAGCATGGCTCACTCGCTGCCCTGCTGACACATCTTGCTGCATGTGTCTCATGTTATCTAGGTCAGCTCCAGCACACACCAGCTTTTGACAGCGTGTTGCAGACCGGAAGCTGCTCGTTAGCAGATCAGGTGACCCACCAGTAGCAAGTACGCTATGCTGCGGCATGCAATTAATGCACATAAATTTGCCATTATCATTAGCTGCAGCCAATTTCTGTATTCGTGGTAAAGTCACCCACAGCAATTGTGTGAAAATGTCACCAGTCATGCTCCATCGCATATAATATTATTGCACAATTCCTCAATGTAAACATAATGCTGTCCGAAAAGTAGATATCTTTTCAGTATCTAAGCACTCGCACATAGTATTCGCGAAAGCTGAGTTGACGAATCCCTAGGCCCCTTGGCGTCTCATACAATGTATACACAAGGTGGCTGGTTTGCTGGCTGTGGTGCGCAGTAATGGCTGAATGCTTAGAACATTGTTCACCCGATGCGTGATGTAGAGGTAACATTGCATGTTGATCGGGATGCGGCAGAGACAGTCGTTTGGTGTAAAAGGATTAAGCCTAGTGGCTGGGCAGACACTTCTCGCACAGTACAATTTTGGTCCTGTAGGAGTTAGAAAAATTTCTCAGAGACCCATATTAAGTCTACGGCAAGTCCACAAAGCACGCGGATTTGTTGACATCTTGCCAGTTCCTGTTGCAAGGGTCAACATCCTCACCTAGCCCACGACTATCTCCCTTGTGGTGTTGCATGGGAGAGTTAAGCCAGATGAGAACGGTTGTCAGTGGCATAACATCACACATACAAACACACATCACCTGGAGCTCTTTGTGCGAGTGTTGTTGGAAGGGTAGCTATGCATGCACTGTTGCCATTTTTACTCTCACTCTGAGAGGGGAAGGAGAGGAGGCTGATGTGAGTCCGATGCACCAAGAAAAATGGTTCTCGGCTTGTGGCACTGCTCCAGGGAAATTGCGATGTGCGACATAATGGCATTCCTTGTAGTCCACTGTGGAATGATTTCATTGATGCACTGGGTAGGAAAATTGCATTGGGACTGGTTTGCCAGGACTGTTCGGATTTTTTTAATGGTCACACACAGCATGATCTTGAAAACGACTGTGTCCAAATGGATTTGTAGGTTGTTAGGCCCAAGAGTGATTAATTGAGGTAAATTGAGTATGCAAACATTTGTATTTTCCACAAAGGACACACAGAGAACATTCGGAAAAGGCATAGGTCTAAAACATATTTTCACTGGAGTACTACAAAGATGCTAATATAGGCAAAGTCATAACAATTTCGGTAAAAGCACAAAGGCGAAGGGAAAATGTTTGCCACATGCTTGGATAGTCATATGATGTCTGGTGGATTCCCAGGGTTTGGAATGCAGGGTACTTATGGAAGAAAAGTGACTAAGGTGCCAGTGCTCAAAAATATTGCTCGGGAGAACATGAGACTTTACAGGGTGTGCGGTTGGCAGCCCAATGTCGTGATACCCTGGAAACTATGTCCTAGCTGCCATGATAGATTTGTTCTACCTACATCAATAATATGAGGACGGTGGCCCCCTCACAGGCCATAAATTATGTTAAGTGATATTGTCAAAGCCACATCACACACCTGATGTGCTATATAACTGGACCTATATAACTGAAGTGCTAGTATGTGTAAAGGACCACACATGAATATGTTTTAGCTTGCTTACTGTGAATCCTCTTACACTATGATAAGAACCCTCCTGGGTATTTATGCTGGTCACTGCAGTCCAATATGGGCTTACACTGTACTGAAAAATGCGTATAAAGATGCGAGCAAAGAATTAGGTGAAAATTAATCTTTAGGGCCGATGGTCTGCCGTAGTGAGGCAGCTTGTTCCAAAGCGAAATAGAGTAAGGTTACCAATTAATTTAATAATTGCAATCTATAGTTCAGTGAAAAATTAAGGCCCTGGAGTGTTCGATGCGACCCACCTACCTCATAGTGGCCCGAAAAGCAGACTGTCCTTGTGTATGGCGCAAAATGGCGATAACCCCCCCCCCCCCCCCNAAATGATATTAATATAATACTTAGCTCCTTGCATCATTACTCTTTTTATGTAACTGCATGCACAGTACACACACCCACTTAATTTAATACTGGATTTCGAACACAAAAACAAAAATAAATATTCACTCTGCCTCATAGATCACTGAAATTAAAAGCTTGTTTTCTTTCTTGGCAAATGATTGCTCTTCTTAACTACAAATTACACAACAAACCTCTAACGCCCATACAAATATACAAGAAAAATTGCGTCTAATTTATTTAAGCTTATCATGGCACACGATAACGATTCCACTTTGTTCGGTGAGGCAGGGAAGCTATGCCCGATTCTCTTACGACAAAAGTACAATTTTTATATTGGAATTGGGATTTGATATTAGTCACTAGCGGGACCTCTTGGCACATGCTGCACTCTCTCGCTCTCTCTCGCGCTCTCTCTCTCTCTCGCGCTCTCTCTTGAGCTCTCTCTTGCACTCTCTCTCTCTCTCGCTCTCTCTCTCTCTCGCTCTCTCTCTCGCTCTCTCTCTCTCTCTCTCTCTCGCTCTCTCGCTCTCTCGCTCTCTCGCTCTCTCGCTCTCTCGCTCTCTCGCTCTCTCTCTCTCGCTCTCTCTCTCTCGCTCTCTCTCTCGCTCTCTCTCGCTCTCTCTCGCTCTCTCTCTCTCTCGCTCTCTCGCTCTCTCGCTCTCTCTCTCTCGCTCTCTCTCTCTCGCTCTCTCTCTCTCTCTCGCTCTCTCTCTCTCGCTCTCTCGCTCTCTCTCTCTGTCTCTCGCTCTCTGTCTCTCTCTCGCTCTGTCTCTCTCTCGCTCTGTCTCTCTCTCGCTCTGTCTCTCTCTCTCTCTCTCTCTTTTTCTCTTTTTCTCTTTTTCTCTTTTTCTCTTTTTCTCTTTTTCTCTTTTTCTCTTTTTNGCTCTCTCTCTCTGTCTCTCGCTCTCTCTCTCTGTCTCTCTCTCTCTGTCTCTCTCTCGCTCTGTCTCTCTCTCGCTCTGTCTCTCTCTCTCTCTCTTTTTCTCTTTTTCTCTTTTTCTCTTTTTCTCTTTTTCTCTTTTTCTCTTTTTCTCTTTTTCTCTTTTTCTCTTTTTCTCTTTTTCTCTTTTTCTCTTTTTCTCTTTTTCTCTTTTTCTCTTTTTCTCTTTTTCTCTTTTTCTCTTTTTCTCTTTTTCTCTTTTTCTCTTTTTCTCTTTTTCTCTTTTTCTCTTTTTCTCTTTTTCTCTTTTTCTCTTTTTCTCTTTTTCTCTTTTTCTCTTTTTCTCTTTTTCTCTTTTTCTCTTTTTCTCTTTTTCTCTTTTTCTCTTTTTCTCTTTTTCTCTTTCTCTCTTTTTCTCTTTTTCTCTTTCTCTCTCATAGTAGCACCCATGTAGCTCGCCCAACAGGGGAGGCCCAGGAGATAAATTCCTAACATCACGAAGATATGGGTCTCAACATCCACTCAATTTGATCTGATCCCTGGCAGTTTGAGGCTTGGAGGGGCACCAATTAAAATACACCCCCAAAATGTGTGTTGTGGCCTTGAATGTGGGCTGGTCCTAGACTTGCGTGGTGACTGGCAGGTAGCAGCTTATGTTGCGAGATGGCTTCCTCACTCGTGGCATGGAGTTGAACAGACACTGTTTGCAGGATGCGACACATTGTCGGGGAAGTTGATGGACATGCTGGTGGCATGTTAATGGTCTCGGCAGAGGCAACGGCATTCCCCATATCAATATAAACAGTTCGTACGAAATATTAAGTTATATAAGACAGCTTATGTTGTACATGGTGATGATGAGCAGGCAGGTTATGTAATCTATGGAGAGAATGTATACAGATGAGAGTAGTGTATATACGGGCTAGTGATGGCAATGTATTTTTAATGAGAGTTGTGAAGTTATGTGGCTTAGGGGCTGATCGCCTCGACTCGGATGTTCTCAGCAGTGGACCTGGAGGGTTATCCATCTGCTTAGTCTCGAAGGAGCTATGTAGTTATGGTTACTAACCGCATAATAATACCCATCCATTTATACGAGCCTGTGGTCATATTGATATTAATTACATTGGTGGAAAATAGAAAATAAACACCCGGACACAATGGTCCCACATGAATGGAGGTTTTATTGAATAATTATACAGGTAGTAAAATGTATATGATAATGATCACAGGGTCGTACACCTATGGACAGAGGCTATGGTGCGACTTTAACAATAATGAAAGTATATTGTGTATCCACTAGTGATGATGCAGTCTTACAGTCGTGCATAGAGATGATCATATAGGTGTTTTGTCATCTGGGGGAATAGTGTTCTATGTTAATTCCACCTGTTGTTGCAAATGGTGGAGGTTTGTTGCTGGTATTGCAGACCGCACCAAACACCATCCCATCATGTTCCATACATGTTCAATGGGGGACAGGTCGAGTGATCGTGCTGGCCATGGGACTTGATGAACCTCTTGGAGAGTGCATTGGGTAACACGTTATGTGTGTTAATTGGCATTGTCCTGCTGAAAAAATTAATATCCTTTGTGTTGTTAAAACTGCAACCAAATGGGCTGGATGTAACGTTCACTGTTAAGTGTTCCCTCAACAAACACCTGAGGCCTACAGTCATTTTAGGCTATTGCCCCCAGGAAATGATGCCTGGAGTTGGTCCTGTATGTTGCTGCCATATCCACTATGGTTGTTGCTTCTCTCCTGGTCGATGCCACACTCTCAAACATCCGTCACTGGAGACCATACAGAATCTGCTCTCATCCGTAAACAACTCCGTGCCACTCATCCCTCTAGTTTCGTAGTTTGCGACACCATCAAAGGCGGGCTGTATGGTGATAAGGTGTGAGAAGACTGACTTGCGGCACCCTTGATCGTAGCCCAGTGTCTAGCATACAGTTGGTGATGGTCTTAGCTGACACACTGGGTGTAACAGTGGCCCTAATCTGTGCGGCAGTCGTCGTACGATCAGCAAATGATGCTCGTCTGATGCGGCGGTGCAGGTGAGAATCCGTATGCTGCTGCTGCTGTCTGGAACCAGGTTGACGAGCATGTGCACCATCGTTGAACTACCGAAACCACCAATGATGCACGGCACACACTTCACGTCCTACACATTGGGCAATTCTTCGGAACGACCATCCAGCCTCCCTCAGGTCCATTATACAACCTCGTTCAAAGTCCATTAATTGCACGAAATGTGGTCGTCTGTGCCATCGTGGCATGTCCACAATGCTTACTACACACAGGTCAATGCTTGAAACAACAGGCAATTCTTTCAGTCAACTACAGTTGTATTAGGCTCATTTGTGTTATGCCTCGAATGCCATTACTACTCTGTGCACAGCACTGTTAATCATTGCATTTATTGCCCTCCATCAGTGCCCCAAGTGCATATGGTGTTCCTACATCACCGCTTAAGTGGTGGTCATTTTTCATTTTCCATCAGTGTATAAGCACAGGGCATGCCAAATATAAAATCTTTATATTTTTTGTGAATTATTTTTTTTATTCACTGTGAAATCTTTTCTATTAATCAGTATGGATCACAATACATTTATTCCTTAATTTACTTTATTCCTCTATTTATTGTACACTTGCTATTTTCTCTCATTTCACTCTAGAGTGCACTGGTAACTCGTATTTTATCATTTTCCAATAGCAGCAGCGATGAGGTAAATATTTGTTGACTATGGCACATTGCCTGCTTTTATTTGGATGTTGGTCGCATGGCGTATCTGGCTTTGCAGGTAGATAAGGTGGGCATTCTCACGCATTATCTCAGTTTCTGATACGACAGGTGGTAGATAGTCTTGTTTCTCCTAACCTTAGCTTCCAGTTTGGTAAGTTATGTTAGGTTCGACTCTTGCATTACAACAGTTAGAGGTATTGTCGGTCTGGCATCCTTTTCTGCCAGTGTTGTCTGAAAGCAGGTCATTCCCTGTCATGGCCTTTTTGTAACGGTATGCACTTCAAAAATAAGAATGATGCAAGAACTTTTTCCTGTGACCGACTCCTGCCTTGGGTAAATGGTTGCACGAACAAATTACTTACATCCAGCATATACAGAGTGAGGTAATGCAGTGGTAAACCACTGGATTCGCATTCGGGAGTAACTTTGTTCAGATCCTGGTCCAGATGACCTGATTTCGGTTTTCATGGTTTCCCGAAATCACTTTAGGCGAATGCTGGGATGGTTCCTAACTGCAGGTCTTGGGCGATTTTATCTATTTTTCTGCTTCCTGAGTGATTTTCTCTATCTCTAATGACCTCGGTGTCGACGTGACATGAAATCCTACATACCTACGCACCTTCAGCAAGCATACGTATATGTACAATTTAGTTGTACTTTCGAAATCGTGTGCCATCACCTCTTTATGCCTGGCAACATTACATGATTGTGCATTGTTTCTTGTGAACTTTTTCTGTCCCATTCTTTCCTCTAATCCATTCATCTTATATGTATTCTCTGCTAGTACCTCGTCAACATATTTCATGCCATGAGAGATCACTCTGTTCATCTCGCCCTTGACAAATGCGTGCCGGCACGCTGCAAGGATGTGGCAGGGTGCTTACTTTGCAGAGATTAGAGTAATGGGCCATATGTGCAGCGCCTTTTTCGACACATCAACCGAACTTGGGACACGTATAGTACTTAAAACACGCATAATTTTTATAGTTTTCGACCACGCGAGCAACTTACTTTCAAAATGGCTGACATTTGAATATCTAGGGTTGCCTAATCTCGGGAACCATCCAACCGATTTAAACAAAATTTTGTATGCGGGCATATCATCCTGTAAGAATTTAATTTTGAAATAAATATTGTTATTCCATTTTGGAAGACAGCACCAAATAAAAAAATTCAAATTTTTCGATATATAATGTAAAATCTTAATCAACGCTCACCCAAATTTGCATATGAGTAATACTATGGCATGCCAGCTTAATGTAAGTGTGAATGAAATTTATTATGTATTTATTTTCAAAATGGCAATCATACACATTTTAAGTTTATTATATATATATATATATATATATATACATATATTACACATAAATATATATATACACGATACCATTTAAACAATTTCCACCAAATTCTGTATGCTGAAAATATATCTTAAAAGCATCATATATGTCAACACACAGCCACTTGTAAGTCATTCTGTAAGATAGCACCACACGAATAAATAGTTTTATGTCGTATCTCTGTAAACAATAATAAAGATTCCTACCAAATTTGGCAAACCAGTAGTACTGTGGCAGATAATGTTAAATTTTATCGCATTTATATTCAAAATGGCGGCCATATATCAATCTTAACTTAAAATGATATATCGTCGAAACCATGTAATCAATTCCTTTGTGTGCTGGCAGTATCCATTACAACCATTAAATTTGACTATATAGAGCCTCATTTCTCTGCCATTTTGTAAGTTAGCCCCAAAATAAAAATTAAGTTCATATGTCATCTCACGAAACCTCAATCCATTCTTACCAAATTTAACGAAGAAGTTGTATTGTGGTAGGCTAAATAAATACATATATTTTTCAAGTGTGGCACACTTATTTTCAGAATGATTGCTATAAAATAATTTTACCTTAGTGTGCTATATATATGAAATTATGTAATTGATTTTATCTTAACTTTGTATACTGGCAGTATGCAATCATATAATGTGCTAACACACTTTTTTGTCCATTTATGAAGATCGTCATATGAAATTATGGATATTTTATGCCATATCTCGGGGACCAATCAACCGATTTCCACCAAATTCTTTACACAAGTAGCACTACAGTATGCCATGTAAATGAGCAAGTTTCTCATTCGCTCTTTTAAAATAATGGCCCTGTAAATGTTTTAGATTAGTAAACCCTTTCATTCGAAATTCAAAGTTGATGATCCGAATCCAACCTCCGTAATGCAGTTGATTGCACACTAGCATATGGTATGATGTTTTCTGTGTTATGTGTAGAAGAGTCCTGGGTAAGGCACAAATGTATTTGTAATTGTCTTACTACTGTTGCATGTGTTTCTGGTTTCATCTCTAATAAAATTGCTTTCAACTAGACGACAAATCCTACTACGAACTCAGCTTTTAGGAGCTGATTAAAAATTTAATTGCACCCATGTTAAGGAAAGCAGGCTCATTAGTTACACCAGTAACTTCTCGTTCCGTTTCTGTGGCTCAGTGTGGCTAAGAGGGGAGCTCCTTGCACAGTGGCGCAGAATAATTTCACAAATTTTCTCATCTGCAAAGGGTTTAGGGGCGGTGTAGAGACGTGCAGATCTTCACCCTAACTACACCTCAAACTCCTTGCAAAATGGTTCTCCCCCTACAAACCAGTTTTGCCGACTAATCTCAACTAGAGATAGGCTAGGCTAGGCTAGGCTAGACTAGACTAGTATCTTGTAATAATCAAACTAACCATTTGAGTTGTATACATAAGCATTTAACTAGTCATTCCGGTGGGTCGATTACGGATCTGTTTTTGCACCGTCGTAATAAAGACGTGACACAGGTAATACGTTAAAAGATCAAATTCGACCACTGATTCTTTATGACGCGACACAGGTATAAAGGCAACGTCTTATTTAAGACGCCCGAATGTGGTTGTCTTCAGTGCGTCGTCGCGTCACACACACATAAGAGATACACAGCAAGGTTTATACTGATGTTATTAGCAGCATTAAGCTCGCAAACACTTTATACATTTTCAAATGCGAACTAAGCAAGCTAATAAATACACACAGTAAACCTATTAAACTGTTTAACTATGAAAATTTGTAAGTTTTGAAAGTTTTTTATTTAAAATGTGTGCGCACTACAGTTTATAAAAATCGTTAACAGCATGTACACCAGCGGCAACCTACATGCTCAGTTCAAAAATTCGCCGATAGATAGAAGGAAGCACACTCAGTTTACAAATGGCCTAACAGATAGCGGTAAATTTGACATAATATTCTGTAATGAATTTTAACTCGTGGAAAATGATCTAAAGCTTTCAGTGGTATGTTAATACTTAAAGTTTTGAGCCGCAATAATCTGTAAAGTAAGCCGAAGCTGGTAATAACAATAAATGTTTTAATGCTTATTAATAGTATGAGACTATTGCATTTCGATACCACAATATTCAATCTGCGTTACATTGTATATTCTGATGATACTTTGAAGTCAAAATTAACAATATTTCGACTCGATTAATGTAGTTAAACTACATTTTGCAGTGAAAGATTGCAATGTTTTTAAAGTTATAAAAATATTTTTTTCTCGTTTACTGGCCAATAAGCAAACATCCGAAGCATCAGTAGCACCAAATTATGCAAAGAGGAACACAAGTCATAGTAACTAAACCTTAGGTAAAGTATATACCATATATGAAGGCCACATTCTTGACAGTTGACGAACGCCGCGCCAATGTTGACTTTACGTTTATGTATCCATTCGCCATAAACTGGGTGCGACAAATCAGCGCGTCCACTAGGTGCTGCTTCGTGCTGCAATTGCTGAACTAATTGGGTGGCACGGCAGGCGGCGAGTGTGTTTCGAGGGCGTGTGTAGGTTCGTTCGTAAACGCTGTACACGAAATATATGTTACTTTAAAAATTATGTAGAGCTCGCGAAAAATAAAAGTATTGGTATATGTTCGTAAATCTATATAAATATAATAAAACGGAAGAGTTTATTTGTTTGCTTGAACGCGCTAATCTATGCAACTACCAGTCGGATTTTAAAAATTCTTTTTGCATTTGATAGCTCATTTCATGACTAAGGTTATAGGCTATTCAACATCACGATACGACCCTTAGAAGCCGAGCAAAAATAGTCAGAAAAAACTCTAAGCGAAAACGAGGTAATAGCGAGGTAGTCGGTGACCGCGGGCGGTCACCCGACGAGAACCGAACAAGAGCCGAACCGGTCATTAACGAGAAAAGCCGAACTGTGCAAGTCTACGAGGTACCATGCCGCGCCGCTCAAACGCTTGGACGGCTCCCTTCGCAACAGTCTTGTCCTACACGGAATTTGTTTGAGCTTATATATGTTGGTTAAATTTTAATTTTTTTTTATTTGGTGGGTGAATACTAGAAAGTAGGTATTTAAAAATAGGTTTCACATTGTTTTTAACGTTTAATTTGTAAATACTTATATATACACACATTGTTGTATCTATTAGTATTTGTTTTTTATTTTTGTTTAGTTTTATAATATGTATAGAGTATAGAATATTAACACTAAGTAAAATTCAACTTTATTTTTAAAAAAAACCTCAACAATAATTCTTTAGTCCACGCGAACGAAGCCGTGGGCACAGCTAGTTTATTATATAAAGTAAACGAAAGCTATTCTCTTCTGGCTTGTTATACTTCGAAAATAACCTCACAGTTGGCACTCACAACATTTCAGCGCATGCTCTGAACCGCATTTTTTTCTCAAGAGGTAGCGTATTTATGAAGTTTACTGTTCTATTACTGGCTCGGAACCAAAGGAATTTGAAATATTTTTCGTGAGATTATTAGAAAAAATAATCCAATATTATGCAATATTTCTGTATGCTATTGGAATTAATATCAAACACGTAAGGAAAGCCGTGTTGGAGAGGAGGGGATAAGACGTGAAAATAGTTTTTGAAATTGCGTTTAATTTGGATATGGATCGTTTTAATGTGACTTTAATTTTGAACACCTATACATTTCTACTTTAGCACGAAGTTTAGTTTTCAACATCAAAAACCGCTGTTTCATGACAACGTAAAATAAAATGTGTTAATTAACCTTGGAACGCCTTTTTTTTTTTTATCATGTATTTTCGGCTGGTCGAATGTGCGTCGGCAGTCCACTCAGAATAGCCAACGTAATATTAACTTTTGTTCGTTCGTGCATCAGCTGATACAGGATTTTGTAAATGGCACATTGTTTGTTTTGAATAAGTCAAGTGCCACTCACTGACTATCAGAATGTGGCCTTCTTATATGAAATGAACTTTCAGACGAGGCTGTCATACGAGCGACACGTAAGCAAGAAATCTCCCGCAGAAATATCTGTAATCGACCTGCGGATTCTGAAAAGTGCCCTGGTAGGTTATGTAGCAACTAAGAGTACAATGTATTGTGCGCTTCTTCTTGTACTAGTGATAGTGTTCTGGGGTTTCCCCGTAATGACTTTCTTGACTACTGCTTTGTTCTTCCTTCTGAACTTATCTGTGCATCCATACACTGCAGTGTCTTGAAGATAAGTCGAAAATTATTCCAACATGTATAAAAGTAGATTTTTGTTTGTACAGATGCGTGTGCATAATATTTCAATCACATATATTACACAGCTGAAATTAAAAGTATGAAAGTATTTTCATTTAATTATGTGCCATTATTGGAGTGTGGTGATTTTGTCGATTGCAGCAATAACACTAATTACAGTAGTTTTCCACAAAAATTTGGTTTTTATTCTTTTTCATATTTGCCATTTATACTTTTGCTATAAATATTTTGACAGTTCAGTTTTCATAATTTTTGTATGTAATAATCATATGTGCTGTCTAGTTCCATGTGGGTTTTCATGTTAAATATTAAACTGATTCTTATATTCCCTGTTTTTGTAATAGACTTTTGTCACTCAAATTTTTTTAAATTTCAAAAATTTTGCGTAGCTTCTTGTCAGTAATTTTTTATTTGGTTCGCTTTCATCTGGTTACTTAACTCATATGCAGTGCCAGACTTAGAGACTCAGTGCCCCTAGCCAATTACAGAGTCCTAGCCCCCTTTTTGGTAATTTAACAAAATTACCTATTTTATTTAGGTAGACTAAATTTCATCAATAATACACAGGATATATCATCAAAAATTCTAAATTAATAAAAATAAACTTTTGGATCATATTCGTCCACTGGGCTAGACTTCTCCTAGACTAAATTGCTAGATCAAGTATACCTAGTTAAAATCTTTTTTACAGGGGTCAATAAAATTATCCAATTTTGGCTGCCGTAATAATAAATAGCGCTGTCTTGTCATGTGTCCCATTAATTTTGATAAATAAAATAAAAATAACAGTTTGTCCCCTAGCCAGCCCCCCACCCCCACCCACGAAGCTAGTGCCCTAGGCAGGTGCCTTGTGCGCCTAGGCGGAAGTCCGGCACTGCTCATATGTAGCTGCATTTTGTATTAAATGTAATCTAGGAATAACATTTTAAAATGGAAATTCAGCTATTAAAGTTGTAATTTTTCATGTAAACTTTTAAATTTCTTTGTCAATTTTGAGTGCATACAGTCGGGTCTTACCGCCGAATATTTGTAATGCTGGCAATTATGGATTTATAGTTTATTTGTCAAAAAACATATACCAAAATAAGCAGTCATTAGAATTATTGACTTACTATTATGTGATCAAACTAATTGTACTTTTTTTTGTACCATTTTAATTTATATAATGGCAACAAACAGAATTCAACAAACAATTTCCTGTGTGAAACCTTTCACGAAGCATTGGGAGAGACAACATTCTATTGATGAAGCATGCTAATAAAAAACATAAAAATCAGCATAAGTCACAGTTCACTGAGAGCAAGGACAAACCTCATTCCGAAGGATGAACTATCAGTCTCCAGTTAAAAGTGTCGGTTTTTTAGTTTGAGTGGTTGTTTTAGAATAAAACCATTGTACTCCCTCGCATTTCGCAAATGTGTTACATTTCTTTGAAGGGATTTTCAAATATTCTAGAAGTACTTGTTAGTGTGTCGAAATTTTTTTGTAATTTTGTTTACAGGTCTTGAGAATCATGACTCAGGGGTAGGAATATATGCGCCAGATGCCGAATCGTACACACTCTTTGCTGATCTGTTTGATCCAATTATCGAAGACTACCATGGTGGATTCAAGAAGACCGACAAACATCCTCCTAAGGACTGGGGTGATGTGGATACTTTGGCTAACCTGGACCCGGCTGTAAGTTAATAACTATTCACATAAAAGTGAAGTATAGTCACAAGAAACATTCGTAAAATTTTTGAGTTCATATTAAATATAATTGATTGTTTAGGACTAAGTAATGATATAAATTAAGTACAAAAGTTTTTCATCTGAAAGAGAATTGAAAAATTATTAACTAGCAATACTCTGAAATATATCACAAGTAACAGCAGGGTGTGATTAATATTACTAGCCAAGTTAGAGAAGTCAAATTTAGTCAAATATGCATGCACACATGGAGAGTAACATGGGATACTCTTGTGGGGGTTCTACACATGAAAACACTCATACATGCAGAAATACATACACACAACTATTACACTTTAACAGACACTTGCGAAGAGGAATACACATGGATAGCCCCACACAGAGATGATTACACATGAAAAAACACACAGAAGGATATAAACACAGAGAAACATGCGATAGATTTGTACATGCAGAGGCATGCAATTGGAGAGAGAAGTACACATGAAAGGTGCTGGAAGGCATATTATGAGAGGTATAGTACCACATCCATAATAAACAATATGTATAGCGATTTGCATGCACAGTTAGAACGATATAAATGGGTTGTGCTACAATTGGAATATACAATATTTAAGTGAAGTGTAATGCGCACACATGGACTGGGAAAGATACACACATTGACAAGGTGAACTACACTACCACATGTTTGAAGACACGCTCACATGGGGAGACATATGGGAAGAAACATTTACATGAAAGAAGAAAAAACAGTGAATGTAACAATGCATGTGTAGAGGTAGATATTCTCACATTCACAAAGTTATGTTAAAACAGTGACAACCATAAGGAAATGGAAATCTCTTGAAATAAGAAGGAAAGTTGATACCCAAACAGCGTGTGGATAAGCCATAATCTTTAAAGAGAATGTAGCATATATAGTGACACCTCACATAGCATGTGGAAATAAATCTACACTGAGCATGTACTCAAAGAAAAACCACTACATGGGCATAAATAATGATTTAAACCTACATAGTGCATGGAACATGGAGAGTGATGAAAGCCTACAGAAAGTATAGAATGATTGAACCTATGTGGAGAATAGAGAGAGAGATGGGCAGCTACATGGAGTGTGTGGAGAATTAGGACCCAAATAGCAAACAAGAAGCAGTTAACAGTTGGCCAACTGTTGGCAGTGATAGAAAACTTTCCCATTTATGACAGTCAGCATTTTATATGGTTGACTATCAGGCCATTAAAAAAAGTTATGTTACCTATTTTATAAAAAATAGATATATATGCCAATGCTATCTCAATGATTGTTAGAATTAAACAGAAGCCCCACAAGCAGACTATAAACGAAATGCTAACTGCTACATACTGCTGGCAAAATATGAGCAGCAAGCTAATGGGCCATTTGTGGTATGTTAAGTGGTGTTAACTGCTGCGGACATAAAAGTAGCAAATTTGTAGGCCACTCATGGCATGCCAAATGTCACTTACTGCAGCGGTTGTATTAATAGCATGCTATTTGACTACTTATGTGACAACAGTTGCTTACTACTGAGGAAATAATAGCAGCAGGCTTAGGGGCTTTTTGTAGTATGCCAACTGATACGTATTACTAAAGAAACATTATTGGCAATCTTGTGTGTCATTTATAGCATGCTAACTGTTACTGCTGTGTAGTTACTGATAATTTCATGGGCCATTTATGGCATGCTGACTATATGTTGTTGCGAAATTTAAGTAGTTTATGCTAGTTCACTTGATTTTTTTATTTTGTGCAAATGTTAAGTAAAATTATCATTTGACATTACTAGTCATAAGAAAAATAGTTTCTAGACTGAAAACCTGCAAAACATAAAATATAAAATAATTTATTTTGCATTATATATGCCACCTGAAAGTAGCACGAAACTAAAATAATACTCTTTTAAACAAAACACTGAAATTCCGGTATTGACTTGTGATACTAACAAAAATTGTGGCTATAGCAAAGCTTATAATGCAACTTTTGTGTGTAGTGTATTCACATATACTTAAAAGGATTTTCGATGGCTACATGGTATAGTAGTTACTAGCATTCTACACTGTAAACGAATGAAGAGATTTTCTAATTCCGAAGTAATGCTGAAGATAACACATAAAGATAGTGAATTAATATTTTTTATTTTGGGGGAATCATAATTATTTCCTGGCTTTGAAAATGCATGGCAAGCTGCTTTTAAGTGGGTCACAAGCGACCAATAGCTAGGTTGTAAGTGGCAAGCAGCTTGTCTAAAAGTGATAAATTGCGGGACCACATTGCTTGCCAACAGTTAGGAAATATGGAGAGATGTGTGTGCTTACATGCAGCATGGAGATAGACTTAAGTCTGTATGCAACATGAAGAATGACAGGTGCCAAAATGGAGCTTGTAAAATGTGTGGCCACATATATTGTGAACAGTTATGGATGGGCGATGTGGAGTGTGAACAGCGATTAATGTCCCACAGAGCATTTCAAATGTTTGGCTCCCACATGGAATTCAGAAATGGACATCCATACATGGCAACAATCGCACACTTAGATACTTGCGCATTAGCAAACTCATCCACATGCATACATATGCAAAAATATACACACTGGTTTTAATATTAGAGTAGAATCTCTGCGAAATAAATGCTACTGAAGATTAGAGATTTCTTTGTTACTAAACAGATGCTAAGTTGTTTACTCTTTGGAATAGACTTTTGTTCTCAATTTTTCAGTCTTAGTTAGGTTTTTACTATATGGATATAATATAATTCGAAAAATATATCTGCCCCAGGTTTAAAAAAAATATGTTTAAAATTGTGATCTTAATTATTTACATTTTTAGCTGAACCATTAAATTATTGCTTATATTACAGAAATAATTTTCGAAGTACCTCTTAAATATATTCATATTTTTTAAATCTGCTAAGATCTGTAACCGCTGCAAAATTATCACTGTTGCCAAATTAATTAATGGGTTTAGATTGGTCTGCCATGCTGATTTTGCATAAAATTTTCTGATGCAGATGTGTAATTGATATTTTAAAATTTTAATGTACTCGTAAAATAAACGAAAAAAGTAGCTGTGTGTTACTACTCTTAAACCCTGCCATTTTTAAGATATTGAACCAAAATTGTGTGACTAACAATTATAATTATTGTAGGCAGTCAACTTACAAAATACTCTCAATATTGCCTTAGTGAATTGCAGTACAATTACAATGTTCATAAAATATGTTTTAACGCGTATACTTATTTCTGTAGGTACGTGTTTATGTATGTTCTCTATACAATTCTACACTGTTCAATGGATCTGTATAAAACTTGGCAGGGATGCCCTACGGTACACCTTAAAGTACTATGTAGCCCAAAATTTACTCCGAATCCCACTTTGAGTCAGAAACCCTGAAAGTGGGGTCGTGTATCTCCAGGCCCCATTAGGCATGAAATCCTTTTCATGTGGCGTATCTCTCGGTGCCCTCTTAACCCAGCGAAAAGCAGAGTATTTCTGCTAGTTTACTAAAATTCCGAAACAGTAGTAGCAGATTGAACTAAATTTGCCCGGTTTCTAAAATCCATTTTCATTTGTGGGGACAGCAACTGCTGAACAATTTAAAGCGATGGTCACCCGCCTTCATTAGTGTGGTAACTGTTTTATCCCCACATAATTGTTGATATAGAGAATAATATCTGGCAAATCGTTAACAAAAGCACTTGTCTTTGTGGGACACAATCAACCATATATTTAGACGACCTTGAGCTAGACTTCCCTCAAGACCCCGATGTTAAAAGCAGCCCAAACTTTACTACTGAACTTGAGCTAGACTTTTTGGTAACTGAAAAACGAAAAAATCTATATAACAGATAATAAAACAGAAAATTACAAAAAAAACTGTAAAATACTGTCTGCATATGTTTGGGTTTGTATGTTGCTAATATTGAGTGCCATTGTAGTGAATATAGATAAAACACTTCAGGACAAAAATTTTGCTCAAAGAACGATGCATTGGATGGTACTGGAAGATTTATACCAGTATTGACACGGATGAAAAATACACATGATCTAAAAAACAGAACAGCAGGACAATTGCATAGTGATGTGTGGTGTGCCATCTAGTAATCTTCAATAGTGTCTCGCAATGAAATACACATTGCAACATGGTCTAGCATGGAGTCTAGCAGGTGCGAGATGTTATCATAAGACAAATGGTCCAACATTTTTTGGACAGTATTCCCAATTCTGGATACTGTGGCATTGCAGAAACTGGTGTTACTGCTGGTTCCACACACACTATTGGTGACATATTAGAGGAGTGGACAGGTCATGGTAGTGTTTGAACACAGAGGCAGCTCTGGCTGGCCCATGCCATGTGTGTTCGGGCATTACCCTGCTGGACTATCACACCTTGAATCCCAGCCAGAATAGTGAGCAAATGAGGACGCAGGATCTCGTCCACATACTGCTGGGCCATCAATGTGCCAGGTACTCTGAGGAGAGCAGATTTGCTAGCATAGGATATGGCTCCCCATACCATAATGCAGGTCATGGGGGAAGTGTGCCACCCGACAGCGAGCTTGTGATTGTGGTATTCACCAGAGGCGATCCACACCCAGGCGTGATCATCATCAGTCCCCTAATAAAGTGACACTCATCACAAAACACCACATACCACCAGCATGTGACATTACAGTGTTCTGGCCTGGCACTACTGCAAATGGAGCTGCCGCTGTTGGAGAGTAAATGTCAGCACACACAATAGGTGCCGGGATCCAAATTCGCTTCCACAGAGCATAGGAAAATTGTTTGTGGGCACACAGAAGGCCAAACACAAGCCATTGTCGTGGACCGGGTCGCCATGTAATCCTCCCGTGTCTGGCACATTATCAGTCTATCCTTTCTACTGGTGGTAGACCACCTCTTCCCTGAGCTGACCTTATGTGTGTGGGTGCTATAACATATCCACTGCTCCTAACAGCATCAGCAGAACGATCCACATGATGAGTTATACAGCGAAACGATCACCCCGTGGTTTCCAGCCTGATTATGAATACTCTCTCGAAATATAAATTGTGTAAACTGGCATCTTTGGCATATTACTGCCATTTTTCTGCACACTGTACACGTACTTGGTATCCTCTGATATCGCGTTAATGCGGCTTCGACTACATGACAGTGTCTAAGACAGCAGGTCGGTGCTTGCAGTGCCATTTCCGGGTGTGCAGTCAAGTGCACACGCGCCAACATGGGATCTTATGCTATTTTCAACATTCGGTGTGTGTCGCTAGATTATTCGTAGTCTGCTATTTTAATTGCTCGGAATTGTATTACTGCCTTTACTTTATATTTGAATACAACCATCTTGAACATATCTTGCATTGGCCATGACCTTGACTTTGATGTCTCTGTAAAATACAACTGG
This sequence comes from Clitarchus hookeri, assembly GCA_002778355.1. NCBI lineage: Eukaryota > Metazoa > Arthropoda > Insecta > Phasmatodea > Phasmatidae > Clitarchus > Clitarchus hookeri. The sequence goes on from NQII01001044.1 coordinate 455,725, forward strand.
AAGTCTATAAAATCCTAAAAACGTTTGGAAGAAAAAATATGTTTAATGTGGGGCAGAATTCGACAAACATCGCGAAGCGTTTCCAAAACACACTTATTTGAGAAATATGAGACACTTTCTACCTAAACTGAGTATTAAGTAAATTATAAGCCCTTGAAAATCAGGAATTTCAACTTTAATTTCATTTAGTTTGCTATACTTTGCAAAAGAAATTACAGTTCTCCGAGCATTTGTTTTATGTTATTGGAATCTTCCACCTAATAGCAAACTCTCATTAGTACCTCCCCCGTAATGAAAATAACAGTGGTGGCCGCACTCTTAATGCAACCAACATTTTTACTCTTTGCGAGTTATTTATGCTGGTTTTATTAAGCATTATGATCTAATTAACAAAAATATTTTGGAACTGCACAGTACTAACCATTTTCGTGTAAAAAGCACAAAATGTCGCCTGCTGCGATACAGTGACTACCTACATGCATCTATGGTATTCCATTGCGCTTACTGAACCAACGATGGCATTCATTTTTAACACTTACTTACTGTAAACAATATGTAGTATACATTAATAAGTTTACAGTATTAAAGCTGCCTGTATGTGTCTGGTGAAAGTTGGTGTGGGATTTCCTGCAGAATGTATTACCTACACGCCTGGAACTGTATCGCTGCCGCCGAATGTTGTGCGAGTGTGTTTTTTTTTTTTTTTTTTTTACAAAACCGGTGGGTCCTAGACAGTTAAACGAGTCATTATTGTTAATTAGGTCACTCTGCTCAGTAAACCATAATCAAACGTTCATAATTACTTATGGTGAATAAATTTTCCCTGCAATAATAATGTGGCCACCCTGTTTATTTGCATTGTGGTGTAAAGCATTAATAAATGTGTTCTCTTTGGTTGAATATCCCGATAAATCAAACAAAATTCGGGGAGCTATACTATTATTTCAATTAGTTTCTAAAAATTTACAAAAATTAATTTAAAATATTTATTTTCGAGGTCTTGAAACCCCTCGAATATTAAATTTAGATAGGAAGTGTGCAACATTATCATTTGATTTTGCATAAGGAAATGCCTTTCAATGATTCAATCAAATTCCGCCCCAACCTGTATATGTCAATAGGTATATAATATACACACATACTAATATATATGTATATAATATAATTATAATTTTGTACCTATGTGTTTACTCTACACCATTGGTGTTTTACAGATCTGGACTACATTTGATTTAAAATACTCTGTACACAAAAATTGGCTATGTCCCACTATTGTACCAAAAACCCCTAAAATGGGTTCATGTTTATACATTTAATCCTTTCGATGTATCTCAATCAAATTTTTTTGTAGATTTCCTTCAGCATACTTAAGTAATTGTGACCTCAGGTGAATGTTTTGTCCCCTGTGCATACCTGTGTACTTTTTCTCCATAGTATTATTGTTGGATATATTTCATATGTTTTACCTCATATATACTGACAGGCTCCCACGCATACTGTTTAATTGTGTACACATGCATAATAGTGATGTCTATTCATATTTTAGACTCCATTTTTTAACTGCTGTCTTGCATACACAGAACATACATTTGGACCCATATATACTGGAATACATGTGTCAATGCTTATGCATGTACATAACAGCTCATTTATTTGTGTACTTTTATTCATGCATCATCCTTGCATACTTAAGGGTCACATGTCACTTCCTAAAAATACACATATTGGCATACTTCTGATGCCCATTCATATTTGGATGCTAACGGCTCCATAAGTATTCTTTTAAATCTGTTCCCCTCAAATCATTGAATATTTCATAGTACCATGCATATTTAAAACCACTTCCAAACTTGCCAAATTGACATACACAGGTGTCGTGAATACTCTTACATCTTGACATAATGTATAAAACATGGGGAAATGAGTACCGTGCGGCTCTACCATGGGAGGCAGTAACTGCTTCTGCACGACACTGCATTCAGAGGAAGATAATTTGGATGTTCGTCTGGGGTAATCTGACCATGCTGCTTCGATGCATGCACAAAGTTCATTACTTGTGGAAGCGGGTGTCCTATGGTAGGCCAGTAGTCCGACAATGGCGCACACATTTTCGATCGGCGAGAGATCCAGTGAACGCACAGGCCAAGGAAGCATGGTGACATGGTCGTCATCCAGGAACCATTGAAACAATGTGCGACATATATGGTCGCGCAATGCCCTGTAGTTACATGGCTCCAGGCTGGCCCTAAAGATAGGAAACAACAACAGGCTATAACACCCATGAGATGTAATAGTTGCTGGTCAGCGCACCAGTGATGTGGACTAGGCATGAGTGGGACTGGAATCAGATGGCACCCCATACCGTAACTTCAGGTGCTGGGCCAGTATGATTGTGCATATTTAAGTACTCGGCCAGGTGTGTGTCGTGTTGCTTCCATGCATGGATGTGGCCATCGTGGTGCTGTAAGTAGAAGTGGGATGCGTCGGAGTAGACGATGGCATGTCATTTACCTCCAGATCCTACATTTAATGCACAATTGCAGCCACAGACACATGTGGCGAGTTGTCAGTGGAATATGCAGTAATGGGATCTGGACAAGACCCCCTGATGCTGCAGATGGTGACAAACCATATGTGCGGTAACAGATTGATGTGCCACATACCTAATTTCCTGAGCAAGGGTGTTTATAGCTGTATGGTCCGAAAAAGCAATGAGCACCAGAACTAGGTCTTCATTATTGATGGTGTCATTGGCTTTCGGCTCATCGCTAAGCCCGTCTCTCCTCGGCCTACTAATTCCATATCCAGTGCACTGTGGTTGCATTTCTTCCAATGTAAGAACCAATTTCGCATCCACAACCACGATAGGTCACGATTCGTTCAAAGTCTAAGGCAGAAAACTGTTCATCTGATTGTCATGTTCTTCGATGTCGCATTTTCACTCTAACTGTGCACATGAACAGTGGGGGAACACAGTGCCAAGTAGTTCTGTGTGGCTCCCTGCCCTCCACTTATATACTGTTCATCAGTGATGTAATTGGCGGATGTGCTGCACCACTCGACAGAAAAACAAATCCTGTAATTTTCCTACCATGCGCTACATATTCCCCCAATGCGAGGTCCCTCAGTTGCGTCCTTCTTGGTGTTAGAATTTTAATGGTCAGCTGTGTATTGGGTTCTTGAAGGCTCTGCATTATGTGGCAAACTTGGTGGTCTTCCTGTATTGTTAGATTTTTCATAATTGTAGTTCCCTAATGAGTACTCGTGCACTTGCATATTTGAGGTCACTGCTTGCATGCTTTAATAATTGAAGTACTCTTCATACTGCAGGCCTCCTATTTAGGCCTACTAGCACTAGACTGCAGTAGTGATTCAAATATGTAAAATTACTCTCTCATGATTGGCTGTCGTTCACGACCTCTGCAGATAATTGTGGCCATGCAACAGTTGTCCGTCTAATGCGAGAGGTGACATGCTTCTCTCTTTTCCCTGATGTTTTTTTTTTTTAATTTGATAAGTTATTTTATGTTTGACTCTTTCATCGAATTTTGCAGGGTATTATTAGGCGTGCCCGTAATTACATGTGACTGCCAGCAGGCCATTTATCACGCCAAGCAATGAACTAGGTCGTTTGAGTAGTGCGCACACTATAATTGGATAATACACCAATGGAAGATGTAGTTATGGATTGATGAGCTATTTTATGTAATCCAATCACTTTTTATACAATGTATAACCTGGCATATAACATGCAAATAGTACTTTACCTGCATATATTGTGTTCACAATAAAATTTGGTGGTTGCATTGGAATGGTCTGCATCTGTTCCTGTTAGTTTGGGCTTCAGTCATTAGTTAAAATCGATAGATTGTTTTAACTCTAGTATGTACTTAAACATTTTGGACAATAAAATGCTCCCCACTTTGTGGCAAGAATTTGGAATAGACTATTTCCTGCATCAGTAATGTGATTCTCCTGCCCACAAAGTAAGGTCATCTGTGACATGTTTCTGAAAACAATATGGTAGGACTGCTTAATGGGATGAGCTGGTACATCATTAGCAAGCCAGACACACGCCATGAACAAACGTCATATTTTCTCAGTGCTACAGAAGGAATGGAACTCCACCTGCTATGTACCACAAACTCCAACAGTTGTCTACCTTAATGTAGTGCAGAGTCTTCTCCAAAGTATAAATAGTACTTCAGACATAATAGTTGTTGCACAGCTGGTGCCTTTCAACGCAGTGTAAAATATTACAGCATGAGAAAAGGATGGAATTTCCTAACCAATCTTTAGTTCCAATGAAAATGCATTTTTCCTAAGAATCAAAGTCCTTTACTAAACCACCATTATTGTTCTGTTTTCCTCATTCGTCAAATATTCTTTAAATATTCCTCAAATATTCGCATATTTTTCACTCTAGCATATGTTTCTCCTTGTGCGAATTTAAGTACTTTTAGCTCTAATACTCAATTGCATGCATGAATTAACAATCAACACTTGCGTACACTAAGTTTTAAACTAATGCAAACTTGTAGATTTGCAGCTCCTATAAGTAGTTGTACCCACCTGGTCTCCAAGTTAAGCCGACTTAACCGAAGGAAATAAAGGCTTATGAGATCACTTTCCTGTATATGTGCGCATGATGTGTCCCCCTTAAAAACTTCTGAACCCGTGAACCTGATGTCACCGAACTCTGTGCACTTATAGAACTTAGTAAGGACATCTGACTTCTATAACTTTCGACCACTTTCAAAATGGCGACCATTATAAAATTTAAGGTGATATATCTCTGGAACCATTAAACTGAATTAAACCAATTTTTTTATGTTGGCATAGTATCATGCAATCATTTTATTTGGATATAGAAATTTATGTTAGTGCACCATTTTGGAAGATAGCACTTGATTAAATAATAAAGTCCTTACATGATATATTGATAACTACTAAACCAAGTCTCGTCAAATTTGACAAGTATGTAATACTATGGTAGGCCATGTTAATGTATGCGATGTAAAATTATACAGTTTTTATTTTCAAAATGATGACCATACAAATATTTAAGGTTTATTTGGTATTTATACTTTACCATTAAACCAATTTCGACCAAATGTTGTATGTTGAAAGTATTTATTACGGGTATCATATATAAAACAGCCAATTTTGTCCGCCATTTTGCAAAATAGTGCCACACGAATATATTAAGTTTTTTTTGTCGCATCTCGGGAAATAATGAAACAGATTCCCACCAAATTTGCCGAATAAGTTGTACTGTGTTATCCTAACAGAGTATACTTATCTACGGTAATCAAGTGTGCTATTGCATAATATTTTTGTCCTCCATTTATGACGATCATCACATTAGGTTTTCTGCCATATCTCTAGGACTAATCAACCTATTACCACCAAATTTTACACCATGCAAGTAGTGCTACGTTAGAGTATGTATAAGGTGCGGCAGATATTTTTTGACTGACATTAAAATAGATAATTCAGGTTAGTATTTTATTACATTAAACCATTCATCAAAATTAACCAAAATTTCTATACTAATAGTATTCGTAAGAAACGTTAATTATGAATACACACTCTTTTTGTCGGTATTTTTGCAAAATAATACCAGGTGAGAAAATTGAAAATTTGTCATATTTCCAGAAAAATTAAACTAATTTCCCCCAGATTTTGCTTACTAGTAGTGCTACTGAAGATTATGTAAACCTACATGATTTAAGTGGGATCAGGCACTATTTTTTTCAAAATGGCAGTCATTTAAGTATTTTGGTAAGTTTTCTTCTCCTAAACAATATAATCACATTCAACCAAACTTTTTGTTGCTGGCAGTATCTATTAGACGCATCGTATACAGAACCTTTTCTTTTATTGGTAGTTTTGTAAGGTAGCCCCGCATAAGGAAATACAGTTTTTATGCCATATCTCGGGGACAAATTAACAGATTTCTACAAAAAAATCTTCACACAAGTAGCATTACAGTAGGCTATTTAAACTTAGCTTGTTTTAAGTGGCTCGGAAACTTTTATTCAAAATGACGGATCTGCGTATATTTCAGGTGGTTAAACCCTATCATGCAAAACATTAGATTGATTAAATCCAAAGTTGCACGCTGGCTTATGGTACCAAGTTTCTGGGTTCGAGTCCTGGGTAAGGCACGTGTATATTAGTATATCACTACTGTTGGTTATGTTTCTAGTTTAATCTCTGATTTTCAAAGAGACGTCCAAACCTACCTTCCATCTAAGCTTTTAAGAACTTCATTAAGAAGTATTTGTACTCGTGTAGAGGAAAGTAGGTTCATTTGTTATATTCGTAACCTCTTGTATCTTTCTTATTCACATCGTCACCATTCCTATTTGTTTGCATAATTGCGTTCACAAAATGTATTTAATGTGCACATTTTGAGGTGTTTTGTGAACGTTTGCAGTAGTAACCTATGCAATTAATCTTGCCCGAAAGTATCAAAATCATATTTGTTTTTCAATAAGCTGTTACAGAAACAAGATCTCCAGATAAAATCGTTAGGGAGGTGAAATTTACTTTATAAATGTATATGAAGTTTTAAAACTAATAACGCAAGGAATCTCCCATTTAATTTCACAGCTGCAATTTTTTTGAGAGACATCCTAACCACGTCATTAATAATTGCCTGACGTAGCCATACTGAACTTTTATTAAATTATACCAGTTTTTCACATAGGCTGGTTTGTTGATTTTTACAGGTAGTGGGTATTTTGTAAATTATTAATTACGTTCATTATTTCTGTAGTCAATTACAGCTTGATGAAAGATTATAAATTTGTTGTGATAATGCGCCAGAAGGCCTACTGCTACGATAGTTGTAACGTAATTTTGATAATATATGTTAGATATTTTTTTATTAATTAATGAAATCAACGCCCCGAAATTTTACTAGTATAATGCGTCGCGGATCTGTGTACAAACTTTGGTTAGGAAATTTGAAAAATAAAGCCACATGGTGTTTACTCTTAAGTTAGTTCGCTATTTTCAAAAATTGTGGTTTTGTTTTATTTAAATTGTTTATTATATTTATTACTTTCAGTTATGAATTGCTCTATATTTAAGCAAAAATTCCTCGATTTATTGCGAATACCATATTATTCACTACAGCTATGGACATCATCAAACCTGTAAGGATTTGATTTAAAAATTCTCTATGCTTCATGAGATGCATGTGATGAAATGCTTTAGTCTAGCAGTATAAATCTGGAAGGTTATGCTAATTGCAAAGTCAATGAAAATATTTTCAAACTCTTTACAGTGTCTAGCCGACATCGCAATCAAGTGAAGAGCTAATATGAAATAAGGTATCGCAGTTTTTCTCCGAATCCCAATAATTACAACATATTTTCTTGCTTTCTTGTCCAGGGCGAATACATAATATCCACTCGAGTGCGTTGCGGCCGCTCGATGGAAGGATACCCATTCAATCCTTGCTTGACGGAAGCACAATACAAAGAAATGGAGGCTAAAGTCTCCAATACCCTCTCTGGCCTGGAAGGAGAACTTAAAGGAAAGTTTTATCCTTTGACTGGAATGGATAAGGCCACCCAACAGAAACTGATTGATGATCACTTCTTGTTTAAAGAGGGTGACCGGTTCCTGCAGGTAAGAGTATAAATGTTTCGTTACGTTCAGTATGAAAAATTATCTGTGGAAGCAGTAAGAATGAATTTGGCGTGTCAAATATGTAAAAAATTATCTTTTCAATCAACTACATGTTAAATAAGTCTTCTTTGAATTGTAGATAATTTTAATTTTAGATTATATAATAATTTAAGGTATGTTTCCCATTTGTGGCACCTAAGTTTTGTAACTCGTAAAGGAGTTTTATAATTTGATTTATTGGACATATTCACTTCTGTCTTCGGTATAAGGTCCGTTCTGATTTTTTTTTGTTTCAATGTTTTAGAAATGTTTTATTTGGAAATATATACGGAAAAACAATACTTAGCTTTTTTTTTTTTAGTAGGAATTATTTGTAAAAAAATTGTTCTGTTTTAAATGCCAAAGGAATAGAAATTAGTTTAGATATTTAGTAGAGTTTTCTTTACATGTGTATCAAATATTTAAACAAGAAACTTGAAAGTTGAAAACCTCCCGTGCTGAGAGTATACAGTATGTTCTGCATCATATTAAACAGTTAAGATATTTACTTTCATTATGATGGAATCTACTTTGAATTAAATACGAGTTGGGAATAATGTCAACAATGGATTTCACACAGGATGTTATTTAGTTTCATAGAACTATGCATACAGTTATAAGGTTGATTCAAAGTTAGTTGAATCCTAAGTCTTATATACCATATGATGCACCACCATAAAACAGAATAAACTGTGCGTGTCTAATGTTCTCCATCAATGCTAGCAGGTTTTTTTTAGCTTATTTTCCTTGGAAAAGTATGCTTTTGTATTCGGAAAATAGGTATAAGACTGACGCCCAATAACTTATTATCCAAACAGATTATATTTTATCACTAAAGACCGTCGCAAAGAAACCCTTTATAAAATATTTGTTTTGTTTTATAAAAGTCCGTAAGATTAAATTTCTCACTGCAGTCTTTATGTACTAATCCTGGACATAACATGCGATTACTTTATGGCAATGTTATGTGCAGTAATTAGCAACATATGATTATAATAATTTATCCCAATTCTCACTGTGTAGCAATTATACACTTGCTATGCACGTATTGTTCGTTGCAATAAATGTGTGTGTATATATATATATATATATATATATATGTTAATAACATTTCATATCACACTAATTACAAAACACCTCGTACATTTCTGCGAGATAACATGACATTGTTGCAAGGAGTGACTGTTTATAAATGCATTTAGTTGTAATAAAAGTTACGATACCTTCATAATGAACTCTGTGAAATATATTTTCTATCTATCTCTCTATCTATCTCTCTATCTCTCTATCTCTCTATCTCTCTCTATCTCTCTCTCTCTCTCTATCTCTCTCTCTCTCTCTCTCTCTATCTCTCTCTCTCTCTCTCTCTCTCTCTATCTCTCTCTCTATCTCTCTCTCTATCTCTCTATCTCTCTCTATCTCTCTATCTCTCTCTCTATCTCTCTCTCTATCTCTCTCTCTATCTCTCTCTCTATCTCTCTCTATCTCTCTCTCTATCTCTCTCTCTATCTCTCTCTCTATCTCTCTCTCTATCTATCTCTCTCTATCTATCTCTCTCTCTATCTCTCTCTCTCTCTATCTCTCTCTATCTCTCTCTCTCTCTCTATCTCTCTCTCTATCTCTCTCTCTCTATCTCTATCTCTCTCTCTATCTCTCTATATATCTCCATCTCTCCATCTAGTAAAATATTTTTTTNATCTCTCTCTATCTCTCTCTCTATCTCTCTCTCTCTCTATCTCTCTCTCTATCTCTCTCTTTATCTCTCTCTCTATCTCTCTCTCTATCTATCTCTCTATCTATCTCTCTCTCTCTCTCTATCTCTCTCTCTCTCTATCTCTATCTCTCTCTCTATCTCTCTATATATCTCCATCTCTCCATCTAGTAAAATATTTTTTTCCTAACGATTACCACATACAAGAACGATTNTTCCTAACGATTACCACATACAAGAACGATTATCGTTCAGAAAAATACGACTTGTACCTGACCAACATTATAACTTGATTCCTTATGACATTTTTACCCTGCTTCGGGAAGATTGTATACGATCACTAAGACCATGCTCAGATAATGATTATCATATTCTAAACAGATCATTCAGTAAAATAGGACTATTCACCAGATCAACAATGATCATCTGTATGCCAATATTAACCGACCATCCGAAAGGTTACATGCAAGCAACATGATCATGCTCAGATCGTGATCACCACGCTCAGAATCGATTTTCGTTCAGTAAAATAGTATTTTAAAATGCTTAACAGTGATAACTTGATTCGTTCTACCAATTTTACCCTACATCTCGAAGGAAAGATAATGTTTTGAGATCGCCTTCTAGTCGGTGTGTATCCCCCGAAAACTTTCGAATCTGTGCACTGATTTTCATAAGTTTCGGTGCACTTATAAGTACTCGGTAAGGAGAAACGAATTTTACATTTTTCGGCTGTGTTAAAAGCTTATTTTGAAAATAAAAATAAAAACCTTTTGAATTTTTGAGTTTTATGTAATGTAACGGGAAACATTGAAACCTATACGAACAAAAATTGGGATGTTCCCATTCCATACTTTCAGCATCAAATATATACGCTTGCGTCCTTATTGGTTCTCAATGATCAAGGGAGTCGCCGCTTAAAAATGAAGCTATTGTCATAAGTCAGGTAATACTAACTGTTACCAGCCAGATACGGCATACAAGTGTAATAGCAACCACCCTTTTATACACGCACAGGGTGGAGCTTAATCGACCGACAAACTCCGTGAAGCTATTCCTTATGCAAAATAAAGTGCGAATTATGTGAGATTTTCTACCTAAACTAAATATTACGAGAATTATAAGCCCCAGAAAACGGAATTTTTAAACTGCATTTTTGCAAAGAAATGTCTGAAACGATATTAAATTATATAACGGTTATTAGAACATTGTTTTATGATATCGGGACCTTCGAACTGAGTAAACTTTTATTAATACCTCCCACTACAATTAACATAACAAAAGTGGCCACTCTTATTTAAGTCAACATTTTTACCGTCGGGATTTATGAACGTTTGAGGATGGTTTGTTGAGTAGTATGGCCTAATTATAACCAAAAGTCCCTCTTGGTGCAACTTCCCGGGACCCGCCGTTTTCGTGTAAAATGCACACACAACTTTCGGTTGCAACAATACAAAATGCCTAGCACGTTGCAGTACTACCTACATGCATCTATAGTATGCTGCTGTGACCACCGCACAGACGATGGTCGAAGATATTATTAACACTAAAGGTCATATTACACGCTACCACATTCCGTAAAAGCTTGTGCAATGTTCGCCATAGTGACTGTTATACCGGATGGCATGGCACCTGTCATGGCATTTCCCACCATGTACAGCAAGATTTTATACCAGTTTTGGAAATAGGAAAAGTCCTATTTTTTGTGGTAGGTTCCATACATGCTTTTGTACCTGGCCTATCACATCGCAGTTTAAGAGCGTAGGGCGTTTCCCATTGCTGCTTCTTGTAACGAATTTATGAAGAAACGGAAAAGGTCTCCATCTTGATTATACATCAGTGAGGTAGAAACTTTTTGAAATGGATTTAAAAATGGGCGAAAACCAATAGTATTGGCGATGGAAACTTTTTAATACAGTTTAAAACCGTCCTAAATGCTTAAAACTTTACCTACACTATGATAAAATAAATTCCAATGGTTCTGTACATATTACATTTGTAATGCCCAAGGCTTACATGTGAACAGGTAGTAAAGTGGTAGACAGAGCAGTCTTAATGCAGTGCGTGTTTTGGGCGTAAGATCGAAACTCCGTCTAACACTTTTATTGTCATAAAATATTACATGCCAATAATAACTTGGTACGTAAAGAAAAAACTACATTTTGGAAACATTGATAATTTTCGTTAAAATTAAAAATAAGTCTCGGACTCTTGTGAAATCACATCATTTTTCAAGAAAATGAATAGAACTACACAAGTAGTGTAAGCAATGAATTTATGTAAAGGCCAACAATAATATAGTAATATTAAGATGTGCTAGCTAGTTTTTTATAGGCTTGCTAAAGTTACTGACTCGTAGCAGTTCTACAAATATGATACATATTTACTACGAATCACGCCGTTTGGGGGCCGCAGTGACTGAGTGGTTAGACTGATCACTTCCCACCAAGGAGAACCAGGTTCAATCCCCGGCCGAGTCATTCCCGGATTTTTGCAAGTGGGAATCGTGCCGGACTATGCCGCCGGTCGGAGAGTTTTCTCGGGGATCTCCAGTTTCCCCAGCCTTTTCATTCCGGCACTGCTTCATTCTCATTTCACCCTCGTCGGCTCTCAAGACCTCGTAGTTGAGAGCCGCCCAAAACCTTTCAATTCAACTCTTACCGTGTGGCGAAGTCAATAAAGCTGCGCACCCACCGAGGGTGTCAAAAGTTAGTACGCGAACTGCTGTCGTGTAATAGAGGCTGGTATACCGGCTCGTGCACCAGGCATTGTAGAAACTCGCACAAGACCAAGTACGGCAGCAGGTATCGTGTAATATCGTCTTTAGTGCTTTTTCACACGGCGACCGAGCAGCAAGCGGCACTTAATTTTCCCAAATTGCAGTGTGTTCATTGAGCAGTTGTTTGGCGTTAGCAGCGCCGCAGTCGCGGACAGCAATTGAATCGGACCGGCAACTGAGCCACTGGGGAGAGTTTTTTAATTGCACGACTCGTGACTTACATCTGAATCAAATGAGATCTTTCGCACACGGTGACAAACTTAGCAACGCTGCTGACGTCCTGCTAACGCGAGACTGCAGCAAAGATTGTTGGTGACAGAAAAAGGATTGCTTTCAACTTTCTAGCTACCGTTTTCTTGTTTGCGATGGAGCCAGTAAAAGCTAATCATACGCCAAGGGTGAGCAATTATAAAAATCGGATGATTTTGTCCCACAGAGAGCGAGAGATATCAGATCATTTCCAATATTAAATATCCGGATTACAGTAACCAGCCAAAAAACTTTATTGCGTGAGAATCTGAAATATTGCATTTTTTACTGAAACGTTGCTGACTAGTGTGGGGCTGAAAAACGTTAAACTGTATTTATTTAATTACTTATTCATCAATCAGTAAATAACACAATTTGAGTGTGCGGATTTTGCACATTATTACATTGAAAAAACTATGTACAGAAAGTGACATACCAAATATAAATATGATAATGTTAATCCACCTTTGTAACTGGCAGCAGCACTCTCGTGCAGCAGCACGACTGCCGCGCGACGGAAGCGCTGTTGGGTAGCAGTGTGTAAAACGAGCCTTACTGTCAAAATGTACCATACATAAACAAGCTTCTTACAGTGCTGAAGCTGCCTGTTTTTTCTTGTAACAGGTGTGTGATTCCATGCATGAAGTATTGGTATTGCCTACGCGCCTGGAACTGTATCGCTGCCGCCAAAATTGTGTGCACTTTCTAATCGAAAATGGTAGGTCCTGGACAGTTGCAAAGAGAACCTTATTAGCCTACTTTCCCAAGTAAATAAAAGCTTATGTGATCACTTTCGCGTGCGTGCGTGCGTGCGTGCGTGCGTGTGCGTGTGCGTGTGCGTGTGCGTGTGCGTNGCGTGTGTGTGCGCGTGTGTGTGCGCGTGTGTGTGCGCGTGTGTGTGCGCGTGTGTGTGCGCGTGTGTGTGCGCGTGTGTGTGCGCGTGTGTGTGCGCGTGTGTGTGCGCGTGTGTGTGCGCGTGTGTGTGCGCGTGTGTGTGCGCGTGTGTGTGCGCGTGTGTGTGCGCGTGTGTGTGCGCGTGTGTGTGCGCGTGTGTGTGCGCGTGTGTGTGCGCGTGTGTGTGCGCGTGTGTGTGCGCGTGTGTGTGCGCGTGTGTGTGCGCGTGTGTGTGCGCGTGTGTGTGCGCGTGTGTGCGCGTGTGCGCGCGCGCGTGTGTGTGCGCGCGTGTGTGCGCGTGTGTGTGCGCGTGTGTTGGTTTTTAATTCCCCCCTCCCGCTTAAAACCTTTTAAGTTTGTGAACTCTTGAAACGAATTTCTTAAAATTAGGTACAAATATAGTACTTTTATAGTTTTGACCACGCCGTATGCCTACTTTGAAAATGGCGGCCATTTTAATATGTAATACCTCATGAACCATTCAACAGATTTAAACCTAATTATGTATATCGGCAATATATCATGTAAGCATTGAATTAAAAAATATAAATTGTTAGTCCGCCAATTTGGAAGACATAACCACATGAAATAATTAATATTTTAACTTATAACTCGAAAACTACTCTATTAATTCTATCCAAATTAGGCAAGAATAACTAGGGCAGGCCAATGTAAATGTATGCGATTTAAATTCATTAAGCACGTATTTTCAAAATGTCACTCGTACAAATGGTTTCGGTTTATTTGGTTTATCTACCATACAGTTTACCAAATTTTGATCAAATGTTATATGCTGAAAGTATATATTACAAACATCATATATGCCAAACAATAAGCCACTTTTTCCCCCTCGTTTTGTAAGATAGCACCACATGAACTAATGAAGTTTCTATATCCTCTCGTTGAAAACTGGAAGATTCCTACCAAATTTGGTAAACAAGTAATACTGCGGCAGCTGACCTACATAGGCGCATTTTAAGTACGTCTGAAACTTATTTTCAATATAGCAGCCAGAACTCTCCTCTGTAAACCACCTCATCCAGCCTTAAAAGAAAATTTTGAAACATGGTTACAGAAAACTGCCGAAGTGAAACATAAGAAGACATTCTACACCACATTGGAGTTCTTACCCTTTTTTCAATCAAATCCGAGGCGGCCAGGCACAGTTACAGGAGATTACCCCGCATAGCTACCTGGTAGATGCAGAGCACCCAATGTGTCAATATACATTCTAGGAGTTGTCGCCTCGATTTTCGCATGTGGGAGCTGGTTTGTATTTTGTCGGTGGTCCGTGGGTTCTCTTTAGGTACTCCTGTAGAACACAATTTAAGATTTATATATGGAAATATGTATAGTGTTACAAAGCATTGTTGTTGGTGTCTGAAGTTAAAAACGTTTTTTGGGGTTTCTCATTGCTTAACATCTTCCATTTTCAAGCCATGAAAGAAAATTATCCAATAATAATGATATTTCATCCAACAAATCTTCTAAATGATTAAGAAGGAAGTTACTTTTAACCACATGCGTTAGTGGTTTAATGTTAACAATAAACCACCAAATCCAAAATATTAAACAAAAATAATCCCAATGGAATCATGTTTTTTAAGAAGAGGGGTTACATTAAAAATATTTAATAGTTGCCTTTATAAATTCGGAAACAATGCTTTGTAGCTTAAATTTTCAGCTGATTTCACAATCATGTCAGATTCACAAAAAAAATTTCTAATGTCCAAGAACTTAGCCTGCATTACATAGTTAAAATCTAAGTTCTATGAGGGAATTACATAATTTCAAATGTTTTCTGGCCATCTTTCAAATAAAAAAATATTTATAATGCTCTTGAATGCATGCACGGTGTTGTACTTAACAGATATTTTTAATGGATTTACTTAAAAATTAAAGAAATATTTTGAAAAGTTTTTCATCAAATCACTTCAACATAGCACAATTNAATAAAAAAATATTTATAATGCTCTTGAATGCATGCACGGTGTTGTACTTAACAGATATTTTTAATGGATTTACTTCAAAATTAAAGAAATATTTTGAAAAGTTTTTCATCAAATCACTTCAACATAGCACAATTTTTTTTCTATTGTCACTTACAGTAATAATAATGGTGTATGGGGAGTGCACACAGGGCAAGGCAACACCCTCCGAGTGACGGTCTTTCCAGCTGGGACCCGTAGGTGACAGTCATCCCCGAGCATGACGGAAATGAAACCCTAGAATGGCGCTGGAATGCAAGGGCGGGGAAGCGGGAGTGCCCCGAGAAAACCCGCTGGCAAGCGGCATCGTCCAGCACGATTCCCACATGCCAAAATCCGGGAGTGAACCCGTAATACATATTATAATAATTATTAAAATATGTCTGGGCTGCAATTTTGTATACTAACTTCTGTGAAACCAGCACACCAATAGCACCCCTCATTTCTGAAAGATTTGCGGTGCAAGTTTTAGGTGATTCAGTCTGTATAGAGATATTGGAGATTTCATAAAAGTTTAAGCAGTTATATGTGCGCTTGTGGGAACAATTTTATAATTTGTTGTATGAAAGATTCCATAACTGTAGTTTTTGTTCAATCTATTAAAATTGATTTAAGTTTTTGTATTTAGGATATGGCTTAAACTTATTTGGTAACCAATATATCATGAGAAAAATATAATAACAAACAATATCTTGTATTTTGTTCATTATTATATAAGAAATCTGTGACCCAGGAAGATGACACTGAATTTTAGAAATAAAAAGGGCAATTAAAATGTAACATTAGACGAGGATGATAATGATAATAACTTATGTATTAGTTACATATTAGGTACATAGCGTAAAAATTTTTTTATTTTTAAAGTAAATTTTTCATTTAAGTAGTTAAATCTAGACATTAAAAATAATTACATCACATTTAATAATAGCCGCCCAAATCTCTTCACTCACTCACATTCAATAATAAAAAAAAGTTTTATTCATGTTCGATAAATATAATTATCCTTGGTTCAAAGGCAGGGACGAAGAAGATATTAGAGTATACTAATACAAGACAAGCTATTATAAAGAACATTGATGAAGATTAGCAAAATTCGTGGAAATATAGATTCTCTCTCGCAGATACAATTGAAAGGCAATGAAAAATCTTTTATATTCATCAGTGAATCGGGTTTATCTTCACTTATTTTTATATTACAAGAAAATAAAAGTAAATTGGTTTAAAAGATGGGTTACTAGTGATATTTTACCATCAACTCATAAGTATGGAGAGTACATATTACAATAAGCTATTCATTATGAGAAAAAAATTAAAGATTATAAACTGCAAAAAGAAAAAGGAAAGGGCATTTAAGTTAAAACCATTATTATAATTGAAAATATAAAAAATACCATATGCACTAAGACTAGGTAGTATGCACAGCAGAAAGATAAAAAAATTTGTTGGCACTCCAAACAAAGCGAAGCAACTATTGTCGGCGTACAATACTGGTAGAGCAGAAGTGGATAGATTTTACTACCCATTTATTAAAGAATCAAACGGTCATAAAGTAATTGAAGAAGGCATTTCTACTTGCATTAAACCATTCAAAGTTGAGACAGAAAAGAAAATGTATTTGCTTCACTTTATTGATTTACATAAATATATAAAATATGTTTGTGATAAAAATGATGCCATTGTCGATGTGATAAATGATGAGAGGCGAGATCTATTCTAATATTTAGAATAATCCTGCTTTGGTTCCTGAATCATAAATTATTTTACAAACATTGGCGACTAAAATGATTAGACATAATAATATAAAAGTTTTAAGCACAGCTGTAGAAGATGATATACCCAAGAGGAATTAGCAGGGATATTTATTGAAATATATCATGCCTGTGAAGATAAAATAACAATAAAAGGAAAACTATTGAAAAAATTATATGCGAAGGGTTACCAAATAGTTACAACAAATATTTGTATTAATACTGCAGATGAAATTAAATAGATGAATTTAAAGGCAATCTTTGAATTATAGGGTTGTTGATGACAAAGTATATGAAGTAATATTACAAAGAATAATTTTTATTGATCCAACTATTGTCAGTTGTCATAACCTATCAATGTAACAAAAATATTTTCACATTTGTTTTAAACACTTTTTCGACTAAATATTGACCAGGATAATCAGTCTTTGACATCATATTTATAAAAAACTACCTTACATTGCTTCCCCATTTCTGTCTTTAAGTATGTATGTTGGTATGTCATGCTTTAAAACCTTTCAAATAGTAAAAAATTAAGTTGACCAATTAGCAGTTATCCCTTTTTATATATTACCTTCAGTTAACTTATTCTTTTAATATCACACAACGTTATATATATCTGTTCGGCGACTGGTCTCCAAATTTCTATATTTCTCAATTTTTCATTATTTTTATTAACTTCAATGTGTTTCATAAAAATAGTTATATGCTTTGTGTTAGTGTAGCATTTATTCAACAATTTTAAATTTCTACCAATTTATAATTTCCTTTGAAAGCAAATTTTTTCAAAGTTATATTTTTTTGTGTTCTATTTAACTTCTCAACCTCACTTGCTTTGAGTTCTAAGTAGATTGAACAATTATTGCTATATTTTTACATAGGTTTATGGAACTTTTGGTTATAAAATTCTTTACCATTACCAATTTGTAAATTGTTTTCTTTTTATTAGGTAGTGTAGCCTAAGTTCCCCACCTTAAGAAACATTAATTTTTTTAATGTGTAATTTTTTTAAATTATATATTTTGTTGTAAAGTAATGGCATCAAAGTACTCAAAAATAATTATAGAGGTAATGTATACGGTGTATGCATTTATACAGAAATAAAAAACTGAGTATCTGCAAATGGCGAAGTTAAGCTACATACGTACCCTAAGTTCGCCAGTTTCTAAATCTGTCATAGTTTTGCACTATTATAAAAACAAAGAAACTGAATGCATATGTACACAATGTAGTTATTTAATCATCCATCACTTCAAAATACCACTATAAGTCACGCCTAGGACACACAAATACGCGTTTCATATTTCGTAAGTCCAGCACACTCTTCGTGAATATAGCTTTTACACATACTGCAAGCTCTCATGTCGACCACGCGATCTTCTTGACACAAAAGGCAGTACCAACTTTCTTGATGTTTAGTTTGACTGGCAACACGATGTTTGAGATGAAGTGTTCTGTTTCGTTGAACATCCTTTTGAGCCACTAGCGATGGACTTCTTGGGAGGATGCTTCTGGTTGGGGGCTGATGTTGACTTTGAGAGACGGACTTTCTTGGAGCCGCAAGGAATGTAATCAGTTTTTGAGTTCAGGAACAACGATTTTTGCGCTTTCACTGCTCGGCTGACTGTTTCTTATGGCCGGTTGGATATGTTTGGCAGATGTAGCCAGAATTCCCATGAATGAGACATTCCTTTGCTGGTTCTGAGCATCATTTTCTTCAGATGAGTTATCGCCGTCCCACGCACTGCTATTGTCTGTTGCTTCAGTCTCATCGTGTAGTTCATCCTCATTGCGGTTCTGTATGGCTTCCTGATGTTGGTCTGTCCCAGCACCAGGCAATTATACTCTTAATAATTTGGTGGTTTCGTTTGATGCGAAAACTTGCTCCGGAATTCTATTGGGGTTTAAAGGGAAAATTTCACAACCTTCGAAGCCTGCTTTTAGATTTTTTGGAGTGGCAGATTTCTCTTACAGGTGTGAACACGTAACCAAAGCATTTTGTTGAATATTCTGTCCTCGTGCGTAGTCCAAAAGTTCTTAAGCTCGTCATCCCAGTAAGCTTTAAATGGGCCAGAAACTGATCTGTCTATTGGCAGGAGTTCGTGTGTCGTTTTGCTAGGTAGACATAATATGGAAACACCCACATTGTCAGCTGCCTCGACAATAGAATAACCTAGGTGACAGTTTATCCTCTTCCATGATAAGGCTGTTTCCTGCAGATTTGTAATGACTGAAGTGATGCAGCCACTTGACATAAATTTCAGATATCACTGAACCCTTAACTGTAATTTGTACTACACTTTCAGCTGGCAAATTATCTACCCACTCTGTCTTCAAATGTTGTCCCTTAGAGGATCATAGGTGGAATCACATTGCGCAATGCATTTCCGCAAGACACAACAGTTACATTTTCATCATGATCTTTACCACAGTAATGGACTCTCCTAGATCCTGTTTTAGCAAGCACGAAAGGTTCGCGATGCAAACTGAGACAACCTTTCTCGTCTACATTGTAAATTCGTTCAGGCTTGTTTGCAATTTCGAGCTTTGTCATTACATCCTTCAGTGTTCGGAAGTAATCACTTACAATAAAGTTGTTTAACTCTTGAGGCCGAGCAATTTCAGGGTGTCTCAGAAAAAACACTTTCATCTATTTTCCCCAGCATACACTTTAATGTCATTAAATTGCTGCTTTATCCCATTTTTCTCGCAAAAGTTGTAAACATATTTTCTTAAGATTTTGGCAGTCCAAGGAAAGCCCACGTCCTCTAATCGTATTACTGTAATAACCAATTGGATATCTTGTTCACCTGTTAGCACTGGAGGGCGCCCATTGCTATTTTTAGCTCACACTTGAGATTTGACATAACCTCATAATGTGCGGCGTGGTAAACCATATTGCTACTTGCTCCAATAATATTGTTTTTCTTGTTTTTGACGATAGCTAAAGCTTTGTCCAAATCCTCGTTGGACCGTTTGCAATATTTTCCCCGTGGAGTAAATTTATCCATGACCTGAAACGATGTGTTATAGACCTGTACTAGATCAATAGTTTCAAGAACTAATATATATATATATATATATATATATATAAATGAAACATTGAAATTTATTTATAAATTTTTTTACAAAATTATAAGTCAGTTAATTTTTTGGGGTATTTAAATACGAATGATATTATATAAACTGTTAAATATATGCGAACCTATTTTCAAACCTCCTTGCAACTACTTCTATGTTTTGAATAACTGACCTAACATAACTTCGCCATACTGTTATTCAGTTCCCCACATTGTATGCTGTGGTGGTGAACTTAGTAAACACGCATGATCAACCAAAATAACTAAACAGTTCATACCAATCAATAAATCACTAAAACTAATTATTTAATCATAGAGTACACAGAACAATATTTTTAATTATGTATGCCACTTTGCATAAACTTAAATGATCAAATTGTTAGAAATGGATATACTCAGAGCAATCTTTATATCATGAAGCATGTTTTCAACAATATGGAGACTATCTCAACCATGGCGATAGTATGACCGTAGAGGCTGTATTGGTTACACTTTCAGATTTTAAAATAGTTAGGACTACTGCCATCTGTTGGCACACGGCAATACTTCACTTAAAATATCAGGTGTCGAACTTAAGCAAGTTGGCGAACTTACAGCAACCTACCTGTTGATAATAATTGTATCCTTTATTTATGTATGAAATACCTTTTTAAAATCACTGTCTATTTCCACAGAATCGATCTGCGTAAGTAGTCCACACCAAAACTGATTACTTTTCTCCTAGGAAAATTCTTCCTCGTGGGCCTATAAAACCTTCGCGAGTAAAGTTTTATCTAATTATGGAGTTTTTTTTATATTTACATGCTACGTACATTTTTGTACTACTTTACAATTTTTTATTTTCTTTTATGTTATTTTCAGTAACTTTGTTACACTTGGATCGCATTGTGTTCATTTATTTACTAAAAAATTGTGTAAGGGTGAGTGAGTGAAGATATTTGGGAGTCTCTTAACAGCGAGCTCTTGAGAGCCGATGAGGGTAAAATGAGGTGAGAATGGAGCAGCACCTGAATGCAAGGGCGGGGGAACGGGAGATCCCTGAGAAAACCTACCAACCAGCGGCATTGTCTGGCACGATTCTCATTTGCGAAAATCCGGGAGTGACCCGGCCGGGAATTTAACCCGGTTCGCCTGGCTAGGAGGCGAGCAGGCTAACCGCTCAGCCACCACGGCCTCTAGTCTGATAGGAATTTTCACAAGATTCAGTAGGTGTTTGTCATCTCCAGCATTCAGGTAGGTAATAATTATATTATGTGTGAAATTATACATATATGATATGTAGTCTTGGAGGTAAATTCCTGCATTCCTTCTCCGACAGTATTCGACAAGCATCATCGCAGGTCTCAGGCGCCAGAGAAGATGCTATCCCAGCTCGTCCATATGTAATAAAGTGTGGACAAAAACCATGTGAACAAAAATGGCTGAACTTTGCTAATAAATTACTTTATGCTTTATTTGCTAATTAACTGCATACATGCAACTTTTTTTACAGGCAGCCAATGCATGCCGATTTTGGCCGAGTGGTCGTGGTATCTACCACAATGATGCCAAGACGTTTCTGATCTGGTGTAATGAAGAGGATCACCTAAGGATTATTTCCATGCAACAAGGAGGGGATTTGGGACAGGTAGGTTATTAACATTGTATGCAAGACTTAACTCTCATAAATATTCAAAATTCGGCACAAAATAGTTTTAGATTATGTTTAGTCTTATTAAAGCTGTAATGCATTAAAAGATGTTCAAAAAGTTAAAACTAATATGAAAGTAATTTGTACAGTATCAAATCATTATTCTTATAAAAATATATTTCAGTAAAATAGATAGGTCATATTTCTACGAAAATAGTTTGTTTATGTTTACATTAAAATAATTAAAAAGATTAATGCATTATTCAAAGTAAAAATGCCCTGATATATATTTATTTATTGATCAGAAAATTTACATCTAAAGTCAATTTTATTTTTAATTTGGAGTGAGTTTTTAAACAGAGCCCTTATTTTTCCCAACAAAAAATCTACCTAGTCTTCAGTATACGAATTTTCGTTAAATGGAAGAAAAAAAAAAGTGTGTTCGGTTCTATGAAAGTGACAGTTCTACATAAAAAAAACCTACAAATGTAGGGTTTTTTTGGTACAGAGCAATAAGAGGTTCCCCAATCACTAACTTAAAATACATAAATAAAATTTTAACAAGTGTTTTGAGAGGCACGCCCATGAACCATTGTAAAACTGTTCTTGTCTCAACTGCAACAGATTAGTAAACATTGACTACAGTGGGAAAAGTCTGTTTGGGGCCAGGATATCAAATTCTGGATTAGGATTAAGAAGGTAAGGCTGGTCCATCCTCTCGAATGTATGTGTTCTGTCAATTTCAATCGATGTGACGTTGATATGATAAACTTGGCACTAACTCCTGTGACCTTGGAACCAAAAATGCTATATCAACGAATTTTGAATAATGCTATATTTCGAATAATAAAAATTGTTTTAATATTTTTTTCTGCTGTACCTTTTTTTTTTTTTCTTATTCAGTCATCTTTGCTCCAGACATCATATTGAATTATGATTAAAAACTTAAATTTTTTCTCAATATGCTATTAATTATTTTGAATAAATGTTGAAATTTTAACATTTAAAATATTTTTCCAGTTTCTAAGATGGAGTATTTTTAAATCATCAAAGAAATCACTGACTGCACACATTTTGACGTAAGCAATGATCGCAATACACAGAAAAAAAAACTGGAGTTAACGGGTGCTGTGTAACAGCCAGACAATCATTGAGTCAAAAAGGGTGAGTCACGACTTCAATAGTCACTCATGCAGACACCCTAGACGTCATGAAACATGACTCGGAACTATAGATTACGAGTGCTGCATGGTGAAACAGGGAATTTACTCTTCAATAGACATGTCATTAATGGGCATCGTTGAATGCTATGAAACATGACAAACTACTGGGGCAACTATAAGTTAACCCTTAGTACACAATATAACCCTACATATCGTTAATGCCGAACGGAATTTCCGTGGCAGGTGGGCCAAAACAGAATTTAGACAAATACACTACCTTTAATAACAAACTATCAAAACATCCCATGGCGACTGCCTCGCCAGGAATTTGCCCCACACTACAGTCTAGAAAGCGGATAAAGTATGAAAGGCTAGCGAAGAGTGAACGAAGCTGCATTGTGGACACGACCGCTGGTCAGACGATCGTGCCACAGCGCAGGTGCGACGGGGAAGTCGGTGCGAGAGGAAATAAGAGTTTCTGGGGTAAAAGCCGCCACACGAGAACACACAGTTTGAGCGGGAAATCCATAAAATTCTCGTCGCCGCAAAAAAAAAAAAAGTACAATTTTAAAGGCTGTGTGAATTTTTCACAATGCAATAATAGTGCGGGATGACTGGGTATCGCCCGCTCTTGCCCCATGTGTAACCACCCAGTAATACAAAACAATATGGGTTAGAAACATAGTTTTCGGGTTTCGAACCCAAGTCCCTACACTGTACTTCATATTTAGAGTTTTTATCTTCAGTCTAAATGGTCGGCGACATGAAATAATACTCTGTACAAAGAGTCCTTTTCGCATGAGGAAGCTTTAAGACATTGGTCCCATGCAGTTTATGCAAGGCGGTACATCGAAGAACATCTAGAACTGCGAGGATTCGTATTTTGAAAGCCAGCAAGTGTTTCCACTAATACCTCTTTCTGTATCGATGGGTACTGATTCAACAGGCGATCATGACGACGGTTAACGCTAAAGATGGTACGAGTGCAGTAGAGTCGGTTTGTGTAGAATGTACACTAGCAAGACTTTCGCGTGAAATTGATGAACTTTTAATTGAATGGGCGACAGCTCTAAATACTGATGACCATATAACTCCTGTAGCAAAGAAAAGTAGATTTTATATGCAATACAAAACAGGAGATGAAGATAGCCATGAAGACAGTGATAGTGCTGAAGACAGCGACTTTCTCTATGCACTGACACACCCCTCTACCACATTTGCTGCAACGAGTGACATGAAGAAAGCAGAAGACGCTGAGAATACTGGCTACATATTTCCCGAAGACCCGAATAAACTTCTTGATAGATTCGGACATTTGATCGCTTTGTAACAAGACGGATATTTCTCGCATGTTAGAGATATCTTTAATCGTTGGAGAACTGAAGGAGAAGGGTTATATCACATGATGTGATGAACAGCTTTCTTCTAAAATTGTAATTACAAAATAATAATAAATTTTAAATATAAAGTAATTGTTTTTTTTTCTCTTTTAGCATGTTTTATTTTTCCATCACAATTTTAAAGTGGTTTTATGAGAACCCGTTTACTACAGTACAGATTTACATACAGAATATAAATTAAGAATTTAAGTATAAAAATGCATCGGTAGTGTACTGTATACGAAGCATTAATGCAAACTTAAAGAACAAATGCGTTTTGGCGATTTGTGTATGACAGTTTTTTAATATATATGGGGGGCAGACGACAAACCCATGGATTGATTATGGGTTGATAATTAATCGAAAGATTGGACAAAATATTAATAGAGATATTAATAGGAATACTGGAAGATTGAGGGAAATATTACGAGATTGAACGAAATATTGATGGAAAGAGTGGGAATGAAGGATGGATGGATTGGGGGAGGACTGAAAGGTTGATGGAAGGATTGCCCTATTTGACGAAGGTTGTCTAGCAAAATGAGCTTCCTAAGGCATCCTGAAAGGAAATAAGCTTAAGTTTTGATTAGAATTAGAGTATTTCTAATTAACGTTTAACATTTAAATAAGTAAATTATAGCAAAATATTTTATATTAAAACGGAATATATGAATTAATTATGCAATATAAATGGTAATTATCTAGCAATTTTGTAACGAGTCTACTACTTTTTGAGTTATGCAGGTGTGCAGTAAATTTACTAAAAATAGCTTCAATCGTTCACCATGTAGGAAGGTATTACTACGAAAAGTATTGAGATAGTAGTCGTACATCAGGAACTAATCACCATTTTACCATCAAGTCTGTTTGAAAATTCCTTCTGCTGATTTAATTTTTAACGAACCATATTCAGCATTCTAAGCCTTTACTCGTTAAATATTTCCTGCAAATACATGTGTGGCAGAAAGTACGAAAATGAGATATAATCGTAAACTCTTGTAACAAATATTACTATAAAAATTAATAAAAATATATTTTACCAGATTTTGAGATAATTAAATGTAAACAAATTATTAGACACTGGTTTTTGGTAGGGTACAATGATAGTATTCATATTTCTAGCATGTGTGTTGTCGAGGAGCTCAGGTTCAGGCTGATCAGTTTTTCATGCATTTTATTCGTCAGACGCAAGTGATGTTGATCTGTGATGCTGACATATATGTAACGACCACTAACGACCTTAATATTGATAAAGAAAAAACCATAGTGAACCACAAAATTCTTAACATAAGGTATTAGAATACTTTCTTCTATCACAATACAGCCAACTATTAATCAATAAGAGTTATATTTGAATCGGAAACCCGACACCAGATGATAATTTACACTACACATACTCCCAATTATTAATACATTAATGCGAGAACCCTATATCACAATTAATTTGCCAGCTTCATTCAAAAAAACACCCGACACGACTCCAGTGTGTCTCACTTTTTTTACACGTGTTGCAGATTTCTGTAGTGTGTGTTGTGGAGAGGTTTGGCCGGCTTTTAACATCTGGGTCTTCAGAGCCGATGAGGGTGAAGTGAGGGGAGTATGAAGCAGTACCAGAATGCAAGGTTGGGGAAAATTGGATATCCCGAGAAAACCCATCGACCGGCGGCATCGTCTGGCACGATTTCCACGGGCAAAAACCCGGGGAGCGACCCCGCCAGGAATCGAACGCGGTTAGCCTTGTTGGGAGGCGTATTAAATTTAGTTGCATCAGCAACTAGTACTATAGATATACCTTATTCTTTTGGTAGTCATATAAGTTGTGAATTTTAAAACATATTTTTTTCTGTTAGGTTTACCGTCGTCTTGTTACGGCTGTGAATGATATTGAGAAACGCATTCCATTTTCTCATAACGACCGCCTTGGATTTTTAACCTTCTGCCCTTCAAACCTCGGAACAACAGTACGTGCTTCGGTGCACATCAAAGTACCAAAACTGGCTGCAAATCGTCAGAAACTTGAAGAAATCGCTTCGAAATTCAATTTGCAGGTAAGAGCTTTAGAAAATATTTTTAATGTGCACTAGAAATATTCTCTTTATAAATGACATGAGGAAGCGTTACGAAAATATTCAGTAGCACAGTCGCGTATAAAGGCGATGTGCAACAGCAGCTTTAAGTGTGCAACCAGTTTTGTCTATATTTTTACTTGCACGGGAAAGCCGTTCATAGCAAGGAACAAAATTGTTTATTACTTCTAAAACATCTTAACCAAGTTAACATTCTAACAGCTTTACAACTTCTTTTTCATCTCGAACAAAACTTAAAATTATCACATGGATATTGTATCAAGTACATAAAATGTCAAACTGAAACCCATGCTTTTCAGTCGAGTCACTATAAATGTTGGTGTGTAGCACATTTTATGGGTTCGTTGCAAAGATTCAATTGGACAGTCATGTAATATAGAAACAATGTTCAAAAAAAATGTTCAGTTAAAATTCTCTGACAGAAGAATTAAAGTAATATTCGGCATTAGTATATTCCAAAATTAATGATCGCATTAGGTAGGTTCTATAAATATTTTTAAGTAATGCTATGGATCTAATCAGTTATGAACAAATACAGTTTAGACCTCAATTTGTATTTGTTCCATAATTTCTTGTTGTATAATGGACTTGGTTAATTAGTACCTATTTGG
This sequence comes from Clitarchus hookeri, assembly GCA_002778355.1. Lineage (NCBI taxonomy): Eukaryota > Metazoa > Arthropoda > Insecta > Phasmatodea > Phasmatidae > Clitarchus > Clitarchus hookeri. The sequence goes on from NQII01001044.1 coordinate 482,727, forward strand.
CAGTTTTGGTAGAATGCTGGAATTAAAAAGGGATGTAAGGCAGCGTGTATATATGTATATAATATCAAAACGGAAAGTTGTTTTCATGAAACGTCCCTGATTACGAATTACAAATGAATACACACACTATTATGAAAATAAAAGTTTGTATAGGTTATATCTATGTACATTTATATATGAGAGCCTTTCACAGCACTCACTATCTTAACTATAAGCTATATTAATCAAGGTTTTTTGAGTAGCACACATGGCATTGTGGTATGGATTTGACATAAATTATTCTCCCTCGTAGATAAACAATATTTGAATGATACTGTGTGGCTAGGAGTGACCGGAGGGGAGGGGTTGTCTTGGATTCGTCTCAGAAGTGGTTGGCGGTCGTCGGCGGACATACGAACCACATCACTTGAGTCATGAGTGAAATTGGAGTTGAAAATGTCAGTGGCAAAATGTCGTACGATGACATTTTTCGTGCACAATGTGGCAACTCAGCACCGAGTTAGTCCCTTCTTGTGCTTCGCTGATATCCTACTACCACTGTTCTGGTCATTATATTATGGGCGCGGGTTCAAATCCCGGCAAGTTCGAACAGTTTCCAGAACCTCAACGTAAATTGCCGAATAGGGTGCAACGCAACACTTACGACATTAACTGTGATAAATGGGCTTCGAATACTTGTTGAATTCACGTCCTGGTATTATTATGTATGTTACGTAAACTACACTTTGCTAAAATGTTCGGACTGGCCGGGATTTAAACCTGCGTCCATAATATGATGGCAAGAACAGTGGGGGTAAGATATCAGTGGATCACAAGAGAGGAATAACTCCGTGCTGTGTTGCCACACTGTGCACGAAAAATACCATCGTACCACATTTTGCCACTAACAGTTTCGTCTCTAATATCGCTCAGGACTCACGTGGTGTCGTTCTTATGCGCGTGTTCTGGGACATCTTGTATACTGTGCAACCTCTCGCATCCGGCCCTCTAATATCTAGCCCTGTTTCCTGGGATGAATGTATTTTGTTGTGTATGGCAAATTAATCATTTTAGACTAGGGATTAGTCAACTACGTTATTGAGTTGGACTGTAGCTTAAGAATGAGTGAAAGAACTTTTATGATGAGAGGTGATGGAGGTTGTTAACTCATGCTGTCTAAAACTTCCTGCTCTATTGTCCTAGTCTGCGTTAGTCAGCCACGAGCATTACAATTTACTTATGTTTTCATACTGAAATATGAAGTATGTCAAATTATTATAATACACTCTTTGTATAAGTTCGGCTGTATTTTAATGATGCTCTCTCATATCCAAATTTGCCATGAACTGGACCACCCTGCACCACATTAGTACGGATATGAGATTTTAGTATATGTGCACGTGTGCGTGTTTGTTAGTCTTGCAAGTCTATCTGTCTGCTTGCATGACAGTAGTCAGAAATTTCTACTTTGTTAATTTTTCGAATTATCTTCTAACACAAATGAAATCAAACCACTGTTTATTTTTTCCTGTAGTTATCGAAAGTAAAATAAAATGCTAAGTAGATAGGCAGTTACTCGTAATTTAATTTAAAATGTTGATTATTATGTATGCCTTAATTTATTTCAATTCATGAGTAATATAATTTTTTAAAAAATATTTATGTTTCGTTTTTCTTTTTTAAAATACATACCATTATTCAAAAACATATTTGCGTAGATTCTCTGAGTATAAAATAGTATCTTTAATTCTTACAAAACTGCTGGTTTATAATTATGTTATCCCAAGCAATTTAATAAATAATTTAATTAGGCATGTAATTGTCCTGTGCAACATACCATGCTGAATTAAAGAATAATAATCCAATAAATAGTTTGAATAATAAGGCGTAGGTAAAATGATTAAACGTCTGTAATATGTATTTAATATTTAAAGGGGTTTTTTGCTTTTTTAATAGCTGACTTTTAACATATGTTTAGCAGAAATTGCGACTAAGACGTGATGTCATGCTTGCAGGTACGTGGGACGCGTGGCGAGCACACTGAGGCTGAAGGAGGTGTTTATGACATCTCAAACAAGCGAAGAATGGGACTGACAGAGTATGACGCTGTCAAGGAAATGAACGATGGCATTGCTGAACTGATAAAAATAGAGAGCTCCCTATAAGCATTGCCTTGTAATGAGACATGTCGTATTGAAATATATAAATAACATGTAACAAAATGTTAATGGTGTTATAACTCAAACTGTACTATATAACTATGTTGACACTAGAAGTCTCCAAACTTTTCTTTGGTGAAAGTTGGAAATCTAAAATACAAACTGGTACAATTAAAAATATGATTATATTTTGGAAAGTATCCGAAATAGGTATTCTGTGTTTTTGGTGTATTTAGATTTTTTTTAATTTATGTGGAAAGGAGACTCAAGATAAAAATTTTATAGGTTTGATTAAACCAAGTATGTAAATATCTAAGGTAAATTCTGGACACGGAGACGCACAATATATAAAATACAGAAACGATGATTGCTCTTGTCTTTATTATGAATGACACAATGGAATAAAAAGTTGTAAATCTGTTTAAAAAAATGTAATTGCTGTGTTCCCCAGAAATCGTACCCATTAACAAATGTAAATTATGAAAAAAAATTGGTTTATTGTGCGTTTAGGAGCATATGTATGTGTGTAGGACCCATGTAATAANTATAAAATACAGAAACGATGATTGCTCTTGTCTTTATTATGAATGACACAATGGAATAAAAAGTTGTAAATCTGTTAAAAAAAATGTAATTGCTGTGTTCCCCAGAAATCGTACCCATTAACAAATGTAAATTATGAAAAAAAATTGGTTTATTGTGCGTTTAGGAGCATATGTATGTGTGTAGGACCCATGTAATCATTTTGTCAATCTTGGTTTGTGTAATAGGCCTACTTGAAGAGTATCTGAAAACCTATATAGACAGATTAAAGTCAGTGGTGTTAGTCACTTTTTTGTTCTAAAAATGTTTTGAGTTCTGATACACCAACCCCAATTCATGGCACAGTGGCATAAGTCATAGGACAGAAGATCAACAAATATTATGACAGCTTAAAAAAAACTTTATCTGTTAAAGGGAACTTGGTGCAAGTCAATCTTATGCCATTTTACCTGCAATGTTTGTTAATTGTGGGGAATATACATTGCGATGCAGTAATTAACGTGTTTAGCATATTTGCCTATAGAAAAGGCTTATTCAGTGCAGCAGTAGGTTGCCAAAATTAAACTGTGATTATTTAAATGACAGTCTCAGTGAGCCAAGTACATATGTACTGATTTTGGATATGCATACTACTTACCATCTAATAGCAGAGACAGCAGCAGTTACCGTCGTCAAGATAAGATTGTATTTCGGATATAACAAAAACAATTTGTAAATAGCAGATACAAGAAACTGGAGCAAGAATGTTAACTTCAGAATATATTACAGACAACATAAAACATAGGCAGTTAAAATGGGAACTATTTAAATGATAACCTCAATATTTAAGATTAGATATTGATAGCATCTATTAGTTTGATGTACAGTTTGTATCTACATTAGACCAACGAAATTCGACTGTGGGTTAATCGCGAAATAAAAGGTGAAAACATATATACGACCTATGGTATGAAGTGAAATGTAAGTGTGGTAGGCATATTTATCGTGGAATTTGGACTTGAAGCAAAAGTGTATTACAAATACTGGAAATGGAACACTGGGTTTTTGGATTAAGTGTTAAGTTAATTATGACATGCTGTTTAGTAATCAGTCTTTATATCCCAAATATGCTACAGCATCATAGAGACTATGTCGAAAATAGTGATTATTTCCATGACATAATTTTAAGACAGCGACAGACAGGTACCGTTGTGTTTATATCTTTGTTCCGTTACACATTATCCAAACACTCAATCTTCCATCTTAAAAAGATTCTCCGATATTTATAATGAACTGGTGATTCAGGTCCAACGTCAAGGATGTGTACCGCCCTTAGGATTCAGTTTAGACCAGAGTTTCCTAACTTTTTTCAGCCAAGGACCCCTAGGAAATCAAGTAAATTTTCAAGAACCCCCTTAATAAAAAAACAGCAAAAAAGTTTCGCCCATTTAGTACTACAAATACAAAAAAAAACTTTTTTTTATAAAAAATACGTTAATGTGAAGGTTGGTGTTGCTTTTTTGCAACTTAATTAGTGATATTCGTTTTGATTTTACTACAGAGTTGTAATCTCAAATCGGGTTCCACTTGTAATTAGTTCAGTCACGGCCCGCACTCACTTCACTTACTTCAGTCAGTCTCGCACACCACCCGCTGGCGCACGTTCGTCGTGCTAAGAAAGCGTAGCGATTACGAGACTTTTGGTGGCATTTATTTATTGTTGTTAAATGGTCCAGAGATGAGACTGCGGACCCCCATGCATATACTCTCACGGACCCCAGGTTAAGAAACACTCGTTTAGACCATAAGTGTTATATACATTATCAACATTTTTCGTGAATAAAGAGCAGCCGAAGTCGGTCGGTCTAATTTAGATACACACTGCACAGAAATTTGATAAAGCAATAAAATGCAAGCCTTTGTCCGTTATAATTTTCAAAACAATCATAAACATATGGTTTTTTTGGCTAGTTCAAATAGTTCCTCATTATATTAAATTTGAAACTCTTATATAGCAATTTTATACACACATGATTGTTGGTGTATGCTCTTTATAAACAATCTGCATAGTGAGTATTTTTNTCTTATATAGCAATTTTATACACACATGATTGTTGGTGTATGCTCTTTATAAACAATCTGCATAGTGAGTATTTTTAAATATTGGTAGCCATACTGTTTATATGTCAAAGTGGTACTTCCTAATATTAACCCCTAATTACCTTTATANTTTTTAAATATTGGTAGCCATACTGTTTATATGTCAAAGTGGTACTTCCTAATATTAACCCCTAATTACCTTTATAGAGTGATATATAGAACACAAAAACGTTGTAAACATTATTTCTTAATTATAACAACGATTTACTTTACATATGATACTTGGCAATATGACTTATATACACTAAGTATATCGTGCACCTGTAAATAACTATCAATATGTACCTACACAAGAAGGTATTCCAGGAAAACGTGCTAATTCTCAAAGACGAAAGCGCACAAGGGAAACGACAGAGGCACGATACTGTGAAGTAAGCTACGAAGAGTTAAATAAATTCAGGTTAGGCCTACACAACTAACTCTGGAAGAAATACAGGTCCCACGAAAGATTTTTTTCAAACCCCAACTATCATTTTAAAAAGAAATGCATGGACAAGATTGATAAGGATAACAGAAACATGATTTCAATACGTTCTGGACAGGCATCATTTACAGCTCAAATTACAAGCCAAAAGCACTTCTAACAAGTATTACTTAAATCCCAGCCAACGCAATGACAACCTAAGTACTTTCCCAGGTCAACCTCTGTGGACGGTGAGGATATCCTAAGGATAAACAAAATCAATCTTTTATTGTTCCTTATTTGCGACTGGTGACTCCTGTTTGGACGTCCTATGGTTATCCTGCAAGGGACAAAATTTCTTCTAGAGACTGCCTATGGACCTCCCAGGAACCGACAGAGGACATCCACTGAGGGAATGCCAGAGGATATCCCTGCTAGTAGCTGGCTCAGTCGATTCTCTTGATTTGCAAATATTTAAGAACAAATTATGTGCTGTTATTTCGTTATTTACTATTTCACTGATATTGGTATTTGACGGCTTAAACCATGAAAATATTTTTCGTTGCAATACATTTTTTCTCGGATGCTTGTAGCATGAATGATGTACTAGATAACCGAGATAGCCATGAATAACATACCGATTTACATACCCTTGATATTTTCTGTTTTATGACTAACAGGAGAAGTTTTAGGTGTATTTTATAAAGCATACAATTTTTATTACTTTAACCTCTCAAGACCTGGATGTTAAGAGCCGCCCAATTCTCTTCACTCATTACTATAACAAATATCTTAAAAGTCGTGCTTATGTAACCTGAATATTTTAAATAGCCATTACATGTTTTTTAAATGTGAAATAGTTTGTGTGTGTGTGTGTATCTCTCTATCTCTCTCTCTCTATCTCTCTATCTATCTATCTCTATCTCTCTCTCTATCTCTCTCTATCTCTATCTCTCTCTATCTCTCTCTATCTCTCTCTATCTCTATCTCTCTCTATCTCTCTCTATATCTCTCTATATCTCTCTATATCTCTCTATATCTCTCTATATCTCTCTATATCTCTCTATATCTCTCTCTATATCTCTCTCTATATCTCTCTCTATATCTCTCTCTATATCTCTCTCTATATCTCTCTCTATATCTCTCTCTATATCTCTCTCTATATCTCTCTCTATATCTCTCTCTATATCTCTCTCTATATCTCTCTCTATATCTCTCTCTATATCTCTCTCTATATCTCTCTCTATATCTCTCTCTATATCTCTCTCTATATCTCTCTCTATATCTCTCTCTATATCTCTCTCTATATCTCTCTCTATATCTCTCTCTATATCTCTCTCTATATCTCTCTCTATATCTCTCTCTATATCTCTCTCTATATCTCTCTCTATATCTCTCTCTATATCTCTCTCTATATCTCTCTCTATATCTCTCTCTATATCTCTCTCTATATCTCTCTCTATATCTCTCTCTATATCTCTCTCTATATCTCTCTCTATATCTCTCTCTATATCTCTCTCTATATCTCTCTCTATATCTCTCTCTATATCTCTNATGCTTGTAGCATGAATGATGTACTAGATAACCGAGATAGCCATGAATAACATACCGATTTACATACCCTTGATATTTTCTGTTTTATGACTAACAGGAGAAGTTTTAGGTGTATTTTATAAAGCATACAATTTTTATTACTTTAACCTCTCAAGACCTGGATGTTAAGAGCCGCCCAATTCTCTTCACTCATTACTATAACAAATATCTTAAAAGTCGTGCTTATGTAACCTGAATATTTTAAATAGCCATTACATGTTTTTTAAATGTGAAATAGTTTGTGTGTGTGTGTGTATCTCTCTATCTCTCTCTCTCTATCTCTCTATCTATCTATCTCTATCTCTCTCTCTATCTCTCTCTATCTCTATCTCTCTCTATCTCTCTCTATCTCTCTCTATCTCTATCTCTCTCTATCTCTCTCTATATCTCTCTATATCTCTCTATATCTCTCTATATCTCTCTATATCTCTCTATATCTCTCTATATCTCTCTCTATATCTCTCTCTATATCTCTCTCTATATCTCTCTCTATATCTCTCTCTATATCTCTCTCTATATCTCTCTCTATATCTCTCTCTATATCTCTCTCTATATCTCTCTCTATATCTCTCTCTATATCTCTCTCTATATCTCTCTCTATATCTCTCTCTATATCTCTCTCTATATCTCTCTCTATATCTCTCTCTATATCTCTCTCTATATCTCTCTCTATATCTCTCTCTATATCTCTCTCTATATCTCTCTCTATATCTCTCTCTATATCTCTCTCTATATCTCTCTCTATATCTCTCTCTATATCTCTCTCTATATCTCTCTCTATATCTCTCTCTATATCTCTCTCTATATCTCTCTCTATATCTCTCTCTATATCTCTCTCTATATCTCTCTCTATATCTCTCTCTATATCTCTCTCTATATCTCTCTCTATATCTCTCTCTATATCTCTCTCTATATCTCTCTCTATATCTCTCTCTATATCTCTCTCTATATCTCTCTCTATATCTCTCTATATCTCTATCTCTATATCTCTATATATCTCTATCTCTCTATATCTATATATATCTCTATCTATATCTCTATCTATATATCTATCTATATCTCTATCTATATATCTATCTATATATATCTATCTATATATATATATCTATATATATCTATCTATATATATATATCTATATATATCTATCTATATCTATCTATATCTCTGTCTTTATGGACAACAAATTCTGTACAACAATGGCAATAATATGATGCTACTCGCCACCTGTGGTTGGCAGGGTACGAGTTACCTTTACGAGGCACAGAGTGTGGGTGCCTTGGGTGTTAAATAGGGGGTAAACAATGTGTTTCAGTTTACAAAGTTTATATTTGGCTTAAAAAAAACAATACACACACACCTCCGAGACGGTTCCCTGCAAGTAGCGAGCCTGAAGGGAATCTTTAAAATACTCATGCTAACTGCTGCCGACATCGTGAGGGGAGTGCTAGGCGTCGGGGAATGTTCCTTGAGCGATGACGCTGGTACTTAGCTGTATTTGTAGTTCTGGGTGTTCCAGTGGTAGGTTGAGGTCCAGTCAGCTGGGTGGCCCTTCACAGGCATCGGTTCGTTCTTGGCATTGTGGACATAGCTGGCTTCTTCCGGGGCTGCCCATTTAGATTCGATGATGGCTCTCCACGATTGACTCCCGGGTTCTCTTCTCGGCGACTTCACTTAACGACTCACTCTGGTAACCTCATGATCCAATGACTGACACTTCTCTGTATGGCGCCCCTCATTGAGGCTGAGGCCATCACTCGACTCCCACTCTCTGCATCGCATGACTACTCACTTCGCGTCCTGGCGTGGTGCTCCTGGTGAGCCCCCGCCCGATTGACGCCCCTCGGCCCAGTCTATTTCCTCTCGGCATGGCGCCCCTCGTTGAGGCCACCACTAGACTCCCGCTCTCAGCATCGCACGACTACTCACTTCGCATCCTGGCATGGTGCCCCTGGCGAGCCCCCACCCGACAGCCGCCTCTCAGTGCAGGGTAAGACTGGTTCCCTCCTTTTCCCGCAAGTTGCGTTTTAACCTCTCTCGATGCCCCAGATCCTCACACGTGTGTCACTCGTGGGGAGGAAGGGGGTCCGCAGCCATACTGCCAAACACTGCCAGCCCTTTTCTCAGCATGTGTCCATGTTCTCTCGCGTTTTATTCCGGGAGGGGGGGTGCAGCAACTACCAAACACTGTCAGCCCTTTTCTCTTGTATATCACCTTGGCACATGTCCATGTTCTCATGTGTTTTACTCGGTGCGTCGGCGATTTGCTAGCTTAACTCGGCATTACCTCGGCACGTGTTAACTGCCTGTCCACCCCCCACCTCCCCACGGGCCGGCCTGGCCTCGCGGCATGTGTCTACTGG
>NQII01001044.1:492082-571413 GCA_002778355.1 Clitarchus hookeri
GGGGGCCTGATAGGGGGTGACAGTGGTGCTTCAGAATACTAGCAATATGCGGCACGCGTCAAATATATAAAAACAGTATCACTGGCCACAATATATGTATTCATCTATTGAGTAAAAGAAGCATGAAGTAAAAGAATGTTCACGAGATTGCCTTGAATTTTTAGAAGTCTAATTTTCTCTGTTGCTAAATGCTACATGGCTATCTATTGAAAAACTTTCATTCCACAGATGTGAATTACATTTTTTAAAATAGCAAGTAGTAATTGTTGATGAATTCAAATTTATACATAAACACACACACAATTTTACCAATACTTACAATCAACAAAGCCCACTGAAAATAATATGCACACATGCATTATATCAGAAGTATTGAAAATACTAATACATTAATCACAGTAATTACTCCTCTTATATTTCATATTGGAATTTGTCCATTGAAAGTAAAGTTTTTTTAATTTTATTATTTAAACAATGAAACACAACACTGAACCATTTCAATATGCACAGAATACGCAAATATAGGTTGTTGCGATGGTGCTCTGCATAACAAGGGATGGAGAGGGTCTCGCCACCATTACAAGTCATGTCACCATAGATATTTGGAAGCCTTCCATATACACGTGGCTACATAGAAATATCTTCTACCCATTGAGAGGTTAACATACCTGTACTCATACACTTTAGTATCTAGCATGTACAGTTATTGTGCTGTTTTCATTTCAGTAAGCAATTTGTGTGTATACTTGGCACTAATGTTCATTATCTTCTGTGGTCATAATTTATCATATTTACCATAATTTCATGTATACATTATAGTGATGGCCCGATACTGAAAAAACCCGATATCGATGAAGGTTCCGATAATTAGGATTTTACCGATCCGATACCTGTAAACCGATATTTTCATTTATCATACTGTAAGCAGACATTTGTCACTGAAGTGTTTGAGAGAAAACTGCTGCCTGGAAAAGTTTTGTTTGCAATAAGCTTAATTGACTTACTGCTAAGTGAGATTTACTTTATGCCCAGTACATCAAAGCATGAAAAAAAATAGTTTAATATTATACAAAATTATATCTCACTACAATATATTACAAAACTAAGTTTAAGTTGCAAAAAGGTCGCTAGTCTACAAAAAATATGTAAAAGGACAGGAATGAAAACCAAGCTAACAAGCCACGATCATTTTGTTTACTTTGAGAAACGTACGTCAAACATAAGACTGCTTTACCAAAAATAAAAATGTAATCCGTGAAGCGAAAAATAATGATGGGCATGTACATTCTAATTTGTTTTTATCGTAAGGAATTTTTTTTTTAAATTTAAAATTTTTTTTATTTAATTTTTTTTTTATCATTGCATATTGATATTTCAAATTATTTTGTTCTTTTTAGTAGTATTGCTGCAGCCTGATGTTAAGAGTTGGGAAAATTAAGTGTGCAGCAGAGGAGAGAAAATACTTGAGGTTAGAATGGCCATTACCGATGTGCCGATATTTTAGTGCCGATCTCCGATAATGGTAAATGTACCGATATCCGATACCGGATATCTGGTATCGGGCCATCACTAATACATTATAAGTTTGTCAGTTTTTAAGCAACTGTTTGCACTTTAACTAAATCTACTTGCCCTCCCAATCTTTGCTACAGTGTGCCTACAACTATATTCCCTTTTAGCACTCTCTTGCATGATTTCTGTAAAAAAAAAAAGATGTAATTATATTACCTTAAAAATCCATTTGTATCCACATCATGAATAATAATAATAATCCTTGCTCAATTAAGACTTAAATATGAAGACATTTGCAGTATACAAATTGGTAATTATAGAAAACTCTAACAGTATAAATATGTTTCGTAAAAGTAGAAAATACTTCAAACTAAAAGTAGACAATAAATAAAGATATTGAAGAATAACATACACATGCTATCAGTTTCAATACGAAATCCAACATCGCAAAGTCAACACTGGGAAAATGTAAGCAAGCCCATATTCAACCAGAAAAACAGAACATTTAAACAATAGGGCTTTGGTGAAGAGAGAGGTAAAAATACGAAATACACTCGTGTACACTTTAATGATTGGAATTTTGTAAGACCAAACGTGTGACATCAGAGCATGTCAAGACGACGAGTGACAACAAGGTAGCAGAAAACCAACTTCAGTTGATACCTGAATGATAGAAAGTGTAGGGGCTCATCTGAAAGAAATGTTTCTGGACATTAATTGTGCTATATTTTGCTTTAACTAGGCCTCCTGTGTTGTAAATGTGTAGTCACATAATATGATAAGTTTTTCGTGAAATAAATAAATCTTAACTTACTAAATACAGATAACCTACCTTCTTGTATACATAAACTGCAATAGAGTGGGTTGAAAGTGTGTATTGGGTATCTTATAGTGTGAAAGGGCTTACCGTGTTTAAATTAAGTTTTTCTATAAATTTTCATTGCATGGTTTGGATAAAAAAAATTAAGTAAATAGTAGTAATAGTTACAATTCATTGTTTCCGCAAATCGCCATGTTGCTACCCTTGACCCTAATGGCGAAGTGCCGTGAACGAAAGTAAAACATTATGCAGCATCTGCTGTTACCATAAGTTTAGAAAATTTGTAACGAGCACTAGTCATCAAAATTTACCCCAAACCGCTCTCAACCATTCAAATGGTCCCAAGGAGCAACAAATGCTGTGCATTACTTACTTTCTTCCTCTAGTGTGCATTGTAGGAAAGCCGAATTCAAATTTTAAAAAACTGAAGTAAGAAGCCTGTTACAAGTATTGGGACAGAATTTCTATATTCTGCGTCGGAAAAGGGTCAATTTTGATAGGTTTGTTCAATATACAATATAGTCTGACCACTACAACACAACCGCCACATAAATATCGACATAACTTAGATCCAAATTCCATGACCCTGTTGAGTGCATAATATTGTTGCTTAACTGATGATCAATATATTATAAGCACTGTACGATTTAAAGCATTTAGTTGAAATTTCGATTAAATGTTACATCTTTGTGACTTATACATTATTTTTAAGCAAAAACTAAACATGTGGCACATCCGTTGCCAGCGTAACTGTTTAATCATTTGCTGGGCAATGGTATTTGTATTCTTGGGGCATTACCGCCACCATCCCCTTTCGACATGGACGAACAAGCTCGAAGCTCCCAAGGTGACGCCCTCCAAATCAATTAAAATGTTTTCGATGATTTAGTGTGTGCCGACAATGCAGCGACACCAGGTCACATGCTGAGTATGATGACGAGGAGGGTAGAGGAAGAAGTTAGCTCACTCAGTCACACCAGGTGCCACACACCATGAGCTGAGGCAACTAAATACTCTGACAAACTCACCAGATCAGCTTCATGTTCCTTCATTGTAGCTATCCAATATGCAAGCCAGGTAAGACACCGTGAGAAATAGGTAACTCCATTGCACTATATTAGTTGAACATGGATGTACTGAATGGCTCTGTATGTGTATTTCGTGACCACAAGCAATGCCCAGAAAGACCGAGAAACGGAGCATACTTTTACTAGGAGCTTAAGAATGAAGACATTTTGGTTCCAGATTTCGTGCATAGGCTTGTGGAGTGATATTGTGACTTCTAACTACCTTTTAGACCAACATAATTTGAGTCTAATAGAAATCAGTTCTACCAATGTAGCATATAAGTTTGATATTCTTTGCAAGTTTGTAGTTGGGCAATAGAGTACATTTCTTTTAATGTTGTGGCTGTATAGGAATGTGTGACTTGTCTGCAATTGACGTCGTCAGCAAGTAAGCACTCGGAGGGAACTACTCAAACACAGAATGAAAAAAGTCCTCGTAAATACTCTACTTAGTATTTCGAAAGTGGGGAAAATAAGCAGAAATATTAATGCAAACAGTAGAGTGGAAATAATTAAAATCATAAAAGTAAGCACGTGGAATTCTTGAAAAAAGACTGTCGTGTCAAAATGATGTTGATATACCAGACATGAACATTTTCGTGTTAAAAACGAGGAAGCAGACTCTGCCACAATCGCTTTAATTTAGCGATAATGAAACACATGCATGTTTTAAATAATTGTGAATGTATCAATCCCACAGATGACTGATTTCACAATGAGGGTAAAAGCTCCTTTATATGACGGATGCAACATGAGAAAAAAAAATATTTGGACCACAATTATTTGTAATAATTTCACAACATGCCACTCATTTAAGTTAAAATTATTATCAACACTAAAAGCATTTTCTTTAAACCTGAATTTACCACTACTACTACTTCCATATATATATATATATATATATATATATATAACACATAAAATACAAATTGTAAATAGTCTTTCTGAATATTATATTTTACAATCAATAAAAAAAGGGAAAACCATACAGATGCTGGATGAGAGGCTCCTGAAAATATCCAATGCCACTTCTAAGTTCAGTATACCCACTAGCACATACCACTTAAAATGCGGCATCTAACCAGTCTTAGTGCCTAGGGTCTTCCTCTCAACATTCACCCACATATTTTGGTAGTGCTCATTCAAACCAAAGCCAAGGGCACTCTCCTCACCATACATCCTGAGATGCACATAGGGCTCATTGATCACATTTTCACTTATGCTATCATAATTTGCAAAGCAGAGTATCAAAGTCCTATCACATAGAATGTCCATGTCCAAGCAATTATAAGTGTACCAGACCTGTGTTGTAGCACGACTACAGTGTCTCAACCCAAAGAGGCAATATTTACTTTATCATGTTATGAATTTGCTAAAATATTTTCTCTTTTTCCCCCCAAAAACATGCAAGTAAGTAGAAAAAGTATTTTATGGCACAAGGGGATGGGGGAGAGATTCCAGGAGTCAGCCGGCCGCCATGTTGTGAATCATCTAGTCGACATCTTGGATCTGGGTGACCTTGAACTTGATTTCTAGCCTGTGGCCATGGACGACCTTGAACTCCAAAAATTAAAAGAATCTTATTATAATGTTTTAACAATTTACAAAAAAATATATAAGTAATAAACATTAACAAAAATTTTTTTTTAAATATGGAAAATAAAACATTTAACCACCTATATGTAAGAAGTCCGATGTTTCGAAACAACTATGGCGGATCATACATCCTGCTGGCACAAAGACCAGCAGTCGACTGACTCCCAATATTATTTATTCAATTATTATTATGTAACATCCCTGCCATTCCAACCCATAGCTCGACTGATAAGTCGGGTCTCCTCCTCCCCAACACATTTTAATTGGTTCGCCCCTGACAATTCATTGAAATTATGTCACATAATCACCCTTCCCATCCCGAAATTATTATCTGTCCTCGGCCAACTACCACCACGCTCACCGTCAATTTGTTTTGTATTTGCAGTTTATTTGTCCCCATCTCCCATTATATATTGGTTTTGCATAGCACACGACCCGTCCCCCACGTAATTATCTCGACATTTACTCACACCTTGCATCCATCCCTTTAATCCGGCCAACCCTCAATTCAAACCCCTACCCTCTTACCGATCAATATAGACTCTTCTTAATTTAGTATTTATTCTCTTTCCCCTCACCCTCAACACAATAAGACTAATCATTCGTCCTAGCTTAATCCCTTACCAATATCGCTCTTTATTTCAGCTTTGTCTGCCAGAGGACACTAGTGGGGAAAGTAGTTAATTTGAAAGTTGTGCAACGTGCAATTCCCCGTCCGATGCGAAAGGTGAAGAACACACACAACGCTCTCTCGTTCTCTCTCTCTCGTTCTCTCTCTCTCGTTCTCTCTCTCTCGTTCTCTCTCTCTCGTTCTCTCTCTCTCGTTCTCTCTCTCTCTCTCTCTCTCTCTCTCTCTCTCTCTCTCTCTCTCTCTCTGCCCCCTCCTTCCTTTTAAGCATTCAACTTGGTAAGTTATTTTACGTTTGTCTATGCCATTACAGCAGGTCGCGGGGTATTATCCGACATGCTCGTAAATTCATATATTTTCCTACGAAATGTAAAGGTCTGCTCATGCTTGGAGTATCTGTTCGGGCCAGCTAGCATCTGAAGGAATATGTTACCTCATAAAATCAGAACTGGAACTCTGTATATTTTTAATTTATATATTGGCTATCATTCTCATTTTCAACCGGGTACTCGTGTCGCTAATGTGACGTGCATTAACATGATGTGCTCGAAAACACAAAAAAAAAATCGGTCACACGCAGGATAAAGTTCGTGGATCACATGAGTGTCGCGAACACTTTTTTCACAAAACGAAAGGAACTTCCCAAAAACCTTAGGGCTGCAGGTCCTTCATTTGCGAAAATGTGATTCATCATAATTCACAGCACTAACTGAAAATATAATTTCATAATCAAGTCAGTGGCAATTACGCCCTCAGAATCGTAGCAGGTTCTGTGGTGAATAATGAAAACAATCTGGAAGGCCAAATCTGCATTCCATCATAGCCTAAAGACATATGTCTCCTATATCGAGAGTGGATCATCGAACCATAGTTTTTACATTTTAGCCCGAAAGGGAAAAAATCGCTGTTAGCTCTCCACTTATTCAAACTGCCAAAAAGATTTAATACGTGGCTCGAATGTAACTTAGTGAACCAGCTCCATTCAATGACAGGTGAAAATTCGAAACGAAAAATTAAGCCTTGTATGAAGGCAGAGATATCGAAAATACTGTAAAATGCACTATAAGAAAAGCACAACATGTTGTCTGTTTACCATTACAGCTTGATCCTAAAGACTCACCCTCCTGTACCTGATCCATTTGGGTATAACAGGAGACAACATTCTGAGCTTACATAAGTACTTAAGAGCACACCTCAGATCAGGATTTTTCCAGGCATATAATTGTCACTTCAGACATTCACGTCAGGTATCAGGACGTGGAGGTGCGCTCTGCCAGGCATTAATTCAGTACACGTCGATTCGGAGTCAGATCAGTAACTCCTTAATTGCGAGCAGTTGAATGCTCTCAATAGAAAGAGAAAACGCTCTTTCCAATCGCAGTGGGTGGAGGTTCTCCATCCGAATGTGGTTCCACCTCACCTATCAACAGCAATACACGGAGTTGTATCCGTGCATGCCACCTTGATGGGGCCGAGTGCTATCCCCACTCTACAAACCCGCTTTGTCAACGAGTCCTCTTACTAGGCGGACCAGACCGTCGACCTTTCTTTAGCAAGCATCAACCCTTTGAAACCAGAATCTGGGGCAGGTCAGCACGCTTGCGTTCCACGGCAGCTGCTACTGACTTTTTCCGGCACGCCAGGCCCAGCCCTCCAGGCAAACACCTACCTCCAGATCTCCTTCCAAGCAGAAGGATCAACCAATGCCACCCAGAGTCCGACCCGCGATCAGCACGGCCGAAGCCGGGGCTTTCACACTGATCCCCTGGGTACCCACAATTTTCATACATGCACACTGAGTTATCCCCCAGGACAGCCCAGTCCCTCCAAGATGCCAGACAATCCCTTCAAAGGGACTCCGCCACCCCGAGATCAACTCGACTTGTTAGGCCGAGCCTCAGCTTGGGGAGTGCAATTCGGTTCGCGGGTCTTCACCGCAGGGCGAAGAATATATACAGTCTCTGGAGACTGCACATAACCTCGCCGTAACTGGTTATCTGTGCACAGACAGGCCGATACCGCCTTCAATCGTCCTCACTCCGTTAGCCATCGCGTGGCCACCATGTTACCAGCCCAACCACGAGGAGGTGGAGATGGACTTGAGTAGTGCTAGGCTATATATTCGCATCACTACCCCATTAATGGAGATGAGTTGGCAGATTTTCGTGGCGGCAGGGAAACGCCCACGGGGATCACTAGTTCCTACGAGCGGCTCCCACCGGAGCTCGACTAGCGAGCTCTTACACTTGTGCCGGTTACCACCACTAGAGCTTGTAACCAGGGTTAGGCCCAACAGGAGCAATCATTCCGTAGCCGTCACGACTACCCCACCAGGTACTTCAGTTTCTGGGCTACTCCCTACCCACACAGACTGGTCACCTCAGTCTGGTTGTCAGGCACCCGGTCCCCTTCACCTTACACCCATTATAGGTTGGTTGCCAGACCGCAGCCTGTACCCAACCCGGCCCCAAAGGGCCAGAAAAGCACAACAGTAATAAGTGTAAGAAGAGCAGTAAGTACAGACTAACAAACAATCACTTAGTGCCCTGTATCAACAAGCTTGCCACCCTCGCCAAATATTTACTATTTTAATTTTTATGTAGGAAAAAATTTCATGTATTGTACAAATTCGATATGTGGCTTTCTTTAAAGTAATCATGGTTCGAATAACCCAAAACAGAGTAAAAACAACCTCCCTGTCCCAAATTTTGTGATATGGACAGTGGGGAACCCGAGCACTATTACACCAAGGCTTAAATATACATCATTAAACACATTTTCCCGCAATTATAAAATCGGTACATTTTCAAATAAAGGCAGCTAAAAAAATAATTCCCATACGATCACTCCACATGCAGCAATATCTCTACTGAATATGAAGCACTATACCTGCATATAATTTACATATAGAAAGTTTTGTGGAGAATAATAATGTATATATATTGAGGAGGTGCTGTTTTAAATCTTCAAGCACCACAAGTACAAAACCATAAAAAACTGATACTTTTGGCTAACAAACTTACTGTATTTTCTTATCTGTGTGTGATCTCAATAATGCAATATATCTGATCCGCAGTAGGTGTCCCCCTCCCGCTCTCTCCACTGCTTAATAGCCACGCCCCACTGCTATGTGACTAGCAGTACAGAAGTAGAGAAGTCGATGCATGTGTGGCAATCTCTATTCTAGCAGCAGGTGTCAATAGTTTTCACTCCTCATGATCTATGCGAAAGAAAAAACAGTTTTATTCCCGAAGCACAATTCTGCCATACAGAATTATACTGCAATACGGATTCCAGTAGAGACATGCACTTACATCTAACATAATTTAGAACGATTGAATAAATTTACATTTTAAAAAATGCGAACAGTAATAATCAACAGAATTTTAACCATTAAAATAAGGACCCATCTATATACAGCCCAGTCGCGCCCAGCTCCCCATTTGATAAAGCCACACCTCGCGAAATATGATTTTCATTATTCTGTGAACTCCATAAACAAATCCCGGACAGCACCAAGAAGATATAAATCTGCACTACTATTTTGCAACATTGAAATATGCAAACGTGAAAAAAAAACATTCCTGATCGGTATAAGAGAGAGGGCATGCGGCATGTTATCCCACGTCGAATACACGATGTTAGCATCAAACTTTCAGAGCGACAAGCATTCCTTCTTTTGAGTAAGAAAAATATCTCATCACAGCATCTAATAATATCTTAAAATAATAAAAATTATGATTAAATAGCTATATCAAGCACAAAATTGTATTTTTTGTCAGCAATTCTCATTACATTTGCTAGCAGAGTATCAGATTCCTATCCCCTAGATTGTCTATCTTGACCAGGCAATCATCAGTGCCCCAGACCTGACTCAGTATCTCTACTAGAGTGCCTCAGCCCCGAGAGACAATCTTTAATTTATCATGCCATGAATTTGCTAAAAGATTCTCAATTTTTTCCCCAAAAAGGATGCAAATCAGTATAATAAAAAGTAATTTATGGCCCAGGCGGATGTGGGAGAGATGCCAGGAGCCAGCTAGCCACCATGTTGTGACATAATCTGGTCGCCATCTTGAACCTGGGTGACCTTGAAATAGATTTCTTGCCTGTGGCTATAAATAAATTTGAAACCAATAAATTAAAAACAAATTGTAATAGCAATGTTTTAACTATTCGGAAAAAAAAATTATAATAAATAAATATTTAAAAATTTAAAATAATGTTAATAAGAGGTCCGATGTTTCGAAACAGCATTGGCGGAGCACACAGACTGCTGCACAGTGGCCAGCAGTAGCTTGACTCCCAGCACTCTTTATTCATTCATTAATATGGTACACCCCTCCCACTCCAACCCTCGTTCGACTGATAAGTCGGGTCCCCTCCACCCTAACACATTTTTATTGGCTCGCATCTAACATCTAATTGGATTTATGTAACACACTCGCACCTCCCCCTCCCGAAATTTTTATTAGATATCCTCGGCCAACTACCAACACATTTATCGTCAATTCGTATTAGCAGTTAAATTGTCCCCATCCCCCATCAGATATTTAGTTTGTTTTACATAGCCTACGATCCCCACTCCCGTGTGACTCTTCGACATTTACTTACACCTAGCATCCACCTCTTCTTTAATCTGGCCAACCCCCCTCAAGTCGACCTCCTACCCTCTTACCAATCAATTTAGCTTCTCCTTAATTGAGTATTTATTCTGTGATCCCCCACCCTCACATCTATAGTCAGACTAATTATTCGTTTTCGCTTAATCCCTACCACTATCGCTCTTTTTTTCAGCTTTGTCTGCCAGAGCACACTATTAGGGAAAGTAAATTATGTTTAAGTCGTGAAATGTGCAGTTCCTCGTCTGATGCGAGAGGTGAAGGACCTATCTCTCTCTATCTCTCTCTATCTCTCTCTATCTCTCTCTATCTCTCTCTATCTCTCTATCTCTCTCTCTCTTATTTCAGCATTCTATTTGGTAATTTATTTTATATTTGACTATACCATTACAACAGGTCACAGGGTATTGATGGGCATGCTTGTCATACATGCATATATTTTCCTACGGAAATTAAAGTTCTCCACAAAATTTGGAGTACCTGTTCGGGACAGCAAGCATCTGGAGGAATGTGTTACCTCATAAAATACAGAGTACTGGAACTCTGTATATTTTTAATTTCTATATAGGCCATCGATCTCGTTTTCAAAGGGGTTGGTACTCATGTCGCTACTGTGACATTCATTCACCCAATGTGCTCGAAAACACAAAAGGACTGATCGTGCGTAGAAATAAGATCGTGCCTCACATGAGTGTGGGCGAACACTTATGTCATAAACCGAAAAATCATGCAAATACATTAGATCTGCGGGTACTTCAATTGATTAATGTAACTCATCACAATTCGCAGCAATAAGCCAAGACAAAATTCCATCATAAAGCCAATGGCCATTATGCCCTCAGAATCATAGTAGGATCTGTGGTGAATAATGAAAACACAATCAGGAAGGCCAAAACTGCATTCCATCACAGTCTAAAAACATATTCCTCCTAAATCGAGAGTGGGTCGTCGAAGTATAGTTTTTACATTTTAGCCCAAAAGGGAAAAAAATCGCTGTTAGCTATCCACTTATTCAAACTGCCAAAAAGATTAAATATGTGGCTCGAATTTAACTTAGTAAACCAGCTCTATTCAATGAAAGGCGAGAATTCGAAACGAAAATAAAGTAATTTATGAAGGCAGAGATATCGAAAATACTGTAAAATGCAGTATAAGTAAATCACAAGATGAATAAATGCAAGAAGAACACGGTTTGCGGTACATATTAACAAAAAATGAATCACTTAGTGCCCCGTATCAACAAGCTTGCCAGCCTCACCGAACTTTTACTTTTTTAATTTTCATGTTGAAAAAAAATTCGTTTAGCGTACATATTCAATATGTGGCTTTCTTTGAAGTAATCGTGGTTCAAATAACCCAAAACAGAGTAAAAACAACCTCCCTGTCCCAAATGTTGTGATATGCACAGAGGGGATCCCGATACCTATTGCACTAAGGCTTAAATGCATAACATTAAAAACATTTTCTCGCAAATCTAAAATAAGTACATTTTAAACTATAGGCAGCTGAAAAAACAATTTCCATATTATCACTCCACATGTTAGCTGCCAGTGACTGAATACGAATCACTATACTTGAAAATAATATACACATAGAAAATTTTGTGGGGAAAAATAATGTATATACATTGAGGAGACACTATTGTGAAGCTTCAAGCACCACAAGTACAAAACCATAAAAAAAACTAACACTTTCGGCTAACGAAATTACTGTATTTTCGTATATGTGTGTGATCCCAATAATGCAGTATATCTGATCCGCTATAGGTCTACCCCTTCCGCTCTCTGCTCCCCGCCATTGACACGCCACACTGCTATATGACTAGCAACACAAAAGTAGAGCACTCAGCACATTTGTGACAGTCTCAATTCTGGCAGCAGGTGCCAAAAATGTACTCTCTTTGTGAAGCACGCAAAAGAAAACATAGCTTTATTCCTGAGGAGCGATTCTACAATACGGAATAATACTGCAATACGAATCCCAGTAGAGACATGAACATACAGCTCACATAATTTAGCACGACCGAATAAATATACATACTGTTGCAAAATTGCGTGTCAATACTTCGAGGAAACATGCCTCACATCTGGAGGATGAAAACATTTTATATGAACATAGGTCCGCAAACGCTTCGTTTCTTTACTACAGCTCGTAATAAATAACGTACAGTGTATGGCCCGCGGGCTGGATCATGTTAATTGTGGAATGCCATAGCAGCGTTCGTTTACATGATACACGACACCTCACACCACGACACTACACCTAGAACAGTAGGAACTGCACAGGAATAAGTTTCACATGTGTGAAAGCTTATCGTCGGCACTAAAGGAAATGTTCAAATGCCCTCCATCAGCACGAACATATGCATCAACCTGCCGTTGCATGGACACCTGGATGCGTTGATGAATCCCTGGAAAATTCCTGATTGTTTCGTAACTCGCTAAAATACAGTTATTATGAGTGTCCACATCGTCCACTGGAGTTGCTTACACACGTGCCTTTAAATGCGCTCACAAATAAAATACTAGTGAATTAAAATCAGTGCTCCTCGGGGGCCGGTATGGTGCTGCCAATTACAGCTACGGTGGCATTCCACAATAATATGATCCAGCCCGCGGGACATACACTGTATGTTATGTATTACGAGCTGTAAAAAAGAAACGAAGCGTTTGCGGACCTGTATTCATGTAACATATTATCATTCGCCAGATATGAGGAATGTTTCCCCGAAATATTGACATGCAATTTTACAACATCGTATGTATTTTAAAATATGGGAACAGTCATACTTGACAAAATTTTAACCATTTAATAATGGACCCATCTAGATACAAGGCAGTTGCCCCCAGCCCCCGGCCCCACATGATAAAGCCATACCTCGCGAAATATGATTTTCCTTATTCGATAAACTCCACAAACAAATCGCATGCAGCACCTATAAATATATAAAGCATACACGATGTTAGCATCAAACTTTCAGAGCCATGAGCATTCCTTCATTCGAATAAGAAAAATATCTCTTAACATAAATCACAGCATGTAATAATAACTTACACTATTTAAAATATAAGTAAATAGCTACATAGAACACAAAAAATGTATTTGTTATCAGCAATTCGCATTATATTTGCTAACATTTTTCAGACATTCCAAACAACTATTTTGCATTTTTCATGTATTTAGAGCAAACATTTAGTCCCCGATACGTCGTTTGTCCATCCGATAATGCTATAATAATATAAAATAATTAGCCAATATTATTCTCTTCGTATCCTGATGCGCGAGGTTTTTTATCAGCTGACGATTTTATTTTAAAAAAATCACACCCACGATTTTTTAAATTCTATTCAAATAATGCTAACCTATTTTGGTAAAAAAAAAATTAACAGAATATACGATCTGAATGTTTCTGTAATATGAGTGTGTATATACTTTAACAAAAAAAAATTTACCTCGTTGCCTTGGGAAAAATATGAAAGGAATGTATATATATATGCTCTTATTAAAACAGATGTATGTACTACAAGAATACATGGCCCACTTGCAGAAATAGGAAAAAAATTGCCCAGGAACGAACTTGCAATAATATGCTTCATGGTCTGAACATCACTACATATTCAAAACGATAGCATTATAACGACGTTTATAAAAGCTTCTAATTTAAAGTTAAAATTATTCCGCACCTTCGGCAGGAAACACATTTGTTTACACGCAGAGGCCTACCACAAAAAAAAAAGTAGTGTGGTTTAGCATATTCGGGGGTACAGGATAACAAAAAAACGTACATCATGACATTACAACATGATCGCCCAAGACATTCGAAAGTGGCCCGTACGGCCGCTGGCCACGATCTTTGCCTGTGACGTCATGGCAGGCGACCCCTCGCGCCTGGCACCTGTAAGCTCGAATATTATATAATGCACGCTGTTTGAAACATTTTGACGAAAAATAAAGATGTTACAGGGAATATAGGGTCCACAGTTCGAATACCGACCTCGGTATTTAACCATTTTTAGCTATACAGTAAAACCTCGTTTATCCGGACTAACTGGGACCAAAGGCAATCCGGAAAATCGAAAATCCAGATAATCCTGGTAATAAGTAAAACAAATCCTTAAATAAGCAGACTTGCCGTTTATTACGATAAAAAAACTATGTTTTGTAACAAAATTACATAGAATTGTTTAAAAGACATAACAAAAATATAAAAACAACTTTTTCACATAATTTCTTAACAAAGAATTGGTCCACTGTCTTCTGTTTCAAAACGTGTCGCATTTGAATGAAGCACGGTCACGCAAACGCTTTATCAGTAATAGTGGAGTGGTGGAGTGGTGTCAGGTTGACGCTCCAAGTACGCCTTGATGTTTGTCAGCTGGTTCGCATCATCTGCATGTGTCGTCCGCTGTTGCAGTGTGATCGCTCCCTCCTCGTCCACGTCATCTTCTTCCTCACTGTCTGCTGTAGATGTGCATGCCGCTACAATTTCTTCTTCCTCCATAGTGCCGTAGCCACCGTCGTTGTTGTCTTTCAGCCACTCACTGACGTCTTCCATATCAACATCTGAGCACCCACTTATTGTTCCTAACATTTGCAGAAAGTCGTCTGCAGCCATTTGCACCAAATAATTGCTTGCAATTTCGTTTGTAGCACAAATAGCTGGCCACAGTTTTTTCTATGACTTTTTCAAAGAGCTTTTTGTGATGCAATCCCAAGCGTCAGCAATCATTTAAATAACGTCTTTGATATTGATTGATTTCAACAAATCAATCACACTTTTCCCCCTCCCCTTCAATTATTTAACAAACAGTTCTTTTCTGTGAACTCTTTTGTGTTTTCAAGGACTCCCTGGTCCATAGGCTGCAGCAGTGGGGTTACGTTTGGTGGAAGAAATTTCACTTTAATTCCTCCACTCACGAGTTCTTGTTCTCCCGGATGAGACGGAGCATTGTTGATCAGTAAAATAGCATTTACCGGTAAACTATTTTCTTTCAGGAATTTTCGAACTTCAGGAACAAATTTTATCAAAAACAAATTCTTAAACAAAAAACCGTCCATCCACGCACTTTTTTTGTGGTCAGTAAACCACTGGCAACGTATTGCGGTTCACATTTTTTAGCGCTCGGGGATTCTTGGATTTCCCTACAATGACAAGAGGAAACTTATGTTTCTCTGATGCATTGCTACAAGCCATAGCAGTTAGTCTATATTTGCTTTTCTTGTAGTCCTTAGCCGAATCTTCAAGCTTTGATGCTAACGTTTTGCTCGGAAGCATCCGGTAATAAAACCCAGTTTCTTCAACATTATAAACTTGATTGGGTGTCAATTCTTCAGATAAAACAAATTGTTCGAAGTCCTTTTTAAATTTTTTTCCAGCAGCAACATTACTAGACATGCTCTCTCCAGTCAGAGTAAGTTGGCGAATACCGTGTCGGTTTTTAAAACGCCCTAGCCACCCCTGGCTAGCAGTGTATTCTAGGTCAGGATTCGGTAACTTTTTGTTTAAGCTCAAAGCTTTTTGGGCCAACATCGGTCCAGATATAGGCAAACCACGTTCTTGCTGAGCACTGTGCCAGATGAATAGTGCGTCGTCTAATGCTTCATTGTTTGCTTTTTTTGCAGTTCCTGTGCCTTCCAAACTGTTTTTACATATCATTTTACAACAAAAATCTTCAATTTCTTTTCTTTGCTTCTTCCAGTCGGACACTGTTGAAGTTCCATCTCTCAATTCAGCAGCTATTTTTTTCAATGCTTCTCCTTTATCAATTCGATTAATAGCGTCTCACTTTTTATACATCGAAGCCACGACCTTCTTTCGCTTCGATGCCATTTTAAACTTGTACGTTCACTACAATACACTCCCAAACACTTTGATAAAAAACAAAAACAATATCCGGTTGAACCACACACAATAAACCAAATGATAAGTGCCGTTTGAAAACAGTAGGAAAACTGAGGACATTGAGTGAGGGGAAGTGATGGGTAGGGATTCAAGGTCAAATCAAAGCTATTTATAGCTGGTGAGTTAATCCACTAAATATTACATACTATCTATGTGAACATTAAATTAAAAACATCCGGATTATCCGGAGATCCGTCTCAACGAGGGCCGGATTAACGAGGTTTTACTGTACTTCTATGTGAATTTCTGACTTTTTACACACTCTAATGCACACTATATAAATACTTAAGCAATATCCATAGTTTAGGCATGTTGTAGGACCTCAAGATCGAGAAAAGAAAGCATAAAAATATTAATTTTCTATCGAACTTGGAATAAATCTGCTGTTTTTAACCAGTGATGGTAGAATTTTTCAGGAGTATCCAGTAATGGTGAAACGGAAGTTTTAGACGAATATTTCTGGAGTCGGACTGAAATAAGAGGATTGCAATTTTATTAATGGCACGATTCGATTATTATTTTTACCAACATTCTACTGATTTTCTCTCTGTTTACGTGCATGGCGTGGGGCCCTCATTTCAAGACCCGAAACCATAATATTATTAATTTTCTATTGGGCTTATAAAGATGCTGTTGATTTCACTCTCTGATTGGCAAATGTTTCAGGAATATATCATGAAAGCGGAAAGCGAGTTTAAGAAGAATAATTATGGAGTCGGAATGAAATAAGATGTTATCAATTCGATTAATGGCGCGAGTTTTTGAAGCTTATTAGAGAAGTTCGTGCGCGATTTTCTGAACGATCACGTATGCCTGATATAAATATTTAAGCAATATATAAATATTTTAGGCATGTCACAGAGTTCTGAGTGCTAAACCCAAAACCATTAAAATAATAATTTTCTCTGGGACTTAAGAAAAAATTATCTGCTGCTTTAACTCAGTGATGGGAGAACGTTTCACGAATCCTAACTAATATTATAAATGCGAAAGTTTATTTGTTTGTTTGTCCTTCTTTCACGTCGCAACAGAGCAACGGATCGAATTGATTTTTTGTACAGAGATATCTGGAGGGCCGGGAAGTGACATAGGCTACTCTTTATCCTGAAAAAATATCTCATTCCTTCAGGAAAATATTTTTAGTAAAAATAGTGCTCGGGGTACAATGTTGCGTCAATGTAAGTTGTTAGTGCGGGACGAAAGCACAATGTCACACAAAAAAGCGATAGAGGCCCTAAACAGAACTCTACAGGATAAACGAAACAATACAGACATTATGGGAGGAATGGTTGTATTACTGGATGGTGACTTCCGCCAAACTCTACCGGTGATTCAGAGGGCCACACCCGCAGATGAAATCAAAGCCTGTCTCAAGTCGTCAAGATTATGGGCAAATGTCAAGAAATTAAACTTGACGACAAATATGTGAGTGCACCTCTACAATGACGTTTATACAGGACATTATTCTGATACACTATTAAAAATTGGAAATGGGTGGTTAGAAACAGATGCCGAGGGCTGTGTGTCACTAACGGGAGATTTTAGTAATTTGGTGCAGAGTGATACGGAACTGATTGCTAGCGTTTACCCAGATCTACAAAGAAATGTAAATGACGACCAGTGGCTATGTAAAAGAGATATTCTAGCACCAAAAAATGACATCTTTGTGCTGTGTTCTGTGTTTATGATCAGTGTCTGTCTACTAACAAATACAGTTATTTCACCCTATACGTTTGTTACTATAACCACGCGAGCGAAGCCGCGGGTAAAAGTTAGTGTATAATAAAGGTGAGACGGAAGTTCTAGAAGACTATTTAAGAAAGTTCTAGAAGTATAATTAAGGAGTCGTGATTAATCATCATGTTTACAAATCCATTAATGGTGCGAGTTTTCAAAGCTTATTACCGCGGTTGGTGCGTTAGTTTGTGTTTGTTATTCATGAACAATTGGTACAAAGTTTGAAGCAATATACCACAGGTAGGCATGCCTTAGGATCCTGAATGCTAAACCCGAAACCATAAAATTATAATAATTTTCTCTCGGCCTTAGAAAATATCTGACGGCGTTTTCTAGTGATCGGAGAGTGTTTCACGAATGTATAATAAAAGTGAAATGGAAGTTTTATAATTATTATTCTGGAGACGGAATGAAATAAGATATTAGCTATTCGATTAATTGTGTGAGTTTTCTAAGCTCGTTAGCGTTTTTCGTGCATTAGTTTCTGTTAAGTATTCATACGCAACTGGCACAAAATTTTAAGCAATTTGTAACTGTTAGGCACCGCGCAGGAACGAGAGTTCGAAGCCGCAAACCGTAAAATAATATTAATTGATTCGTGGATGTAGAAAATAAGACTGATTTTCCGAGTGGTGGGAGAATGTATATACAGGATGAGTCGTTAATGTATGCTAATCCAGCGTGAGCAGAATCCTTATGACAAATAGATAGGGACACATATATACAATATAGGGCCTAAAGTGATTTGTGAGGGTGGTAGAGGCCCTGGAACATTGCGACTGTAAATGTGTTATGCAAAGATAAATTTGAAACCACTTGCAAATAAGCAACGAAAATGGGCATACAGGCAAACGTTTACAAGGCAGATTACCACACAAAATGGCATTATGGAGACTACACACCTTCATACATTAAATAGGGGTTTGCACCCTCCAACTGATTAGAACTTTGTAACCCTGCGTTTGGAGCAATTTGATATGGCATATTAGTAATCAGCATTAAAGAAGCAATAACAAAGGTCACCTTTGTAGCATCCACTAATCCTTAATGTTTTTTGAGAAATTACATGTGCAGTTGGAAATCAGATTGGTGGTTGCCTGGGAAGTAGGCAGCCTGTACCACTGTCGTGCATGACATGTGAACTAATGCACTGGCTAATGTCCGTGTCCTAAGGCAACAGATCTATAAGATTGTGGACGGCTGAGAAGTTACTGTGTGCAAGTGCCCCATTGCATTGGTCCCTACTGCCGTACCAAGTGGCGACGAGGTTTCCTGCCTGCTAGCATTATGTCGGTAGTTTACACAGCAAAAATGTCTTCACAATTTCGGGCATGGGTAATGCGTTAGCTGCGCATCGTCTATACACCGAAGTTTCCAGCTCGACATTTACCACTTGCACATGCATTAACTTCAGTTCATTGGCGTTTGCGCGAAACAGGAACTGTATGCGCAAGTTATCACGATGTTGG
The DNA here is from genome assembly GCA_002778355.1 of Clitarchus hookeri. Classification (NCBI taxonomy): domain Eukaryota; kingdom Metazoa; phylum Arthropoda; class Insecta; order Phasmatodea; family Phasmatidae; genus Clitarchus; species Clitarchus hookeri. The sequence continues at coordinate 511,436 of NQII01001044.1, forward strand.
ACGACCATGGTTAGACATCGAGAGCGATGTATTGGACTGTGATCATGCTAATCTATGTGCCAGCACTCGAGGAACTGCTTATGTACTGAAAGCATCGTAGTCTACATTATGTCGCATTGTACGGCAAGACAGATTGCACACATGTCACTACCAGCCAGTGCAGGCACTTCTTCCCCTTTACCCAGCCTGCCTGTTTACAGTATTGTGAGTTGTTCCAAGGCCAAATCAAGAGTGCCCCAGGTTTCTATGGCACTGTACTATTAACCGAAGAAACTCCTTCATGAGTCAATGTGTCTTCAACTGCCAGAATGAGCATGTGGGGGTACATATCAACCCACATCCAGTATGGGAATTCCATTTCCAACATCTGTTTTCTCTTAATATTTGGGCGGGGATTATCGATTGAATGTTAATTTTACCATACATCCTTCCAGCATGTCTATTTGGAGCTTCCTTTCGGCATTTATTGGACGACGACATACCATAACTACTTGAAGAAATACCACTTAATCTACGAGATGACATGAGATACATGCACGATGGTTCACCAACACACTTTAGTCACACAGCAAGGCAGTACATGGATGCGCGTTAATCAGCGCGATGGATTGGCCGAAGTATGCCAGGGGGTTGGCAACCCAGATTACCGGATCTAAACACAGTCGACTTCTACTTGTGGTGTCACTTGAATGCACATGTGTATGCAATTGACGTGGACAATGTATAGGATCTCTGGCAACGTATTCAAGAGGCATGCTGTACTATACAGGCTAATCCCGAAATGTAGCGGGGTGTGCGCAAGTCATATGAGCATCGCATTCATGCATGTATGGAGATTGGTGGCTCACACTTCGACCATATGCTGTAACCATGTAAACCCTTCGGGTTCCAAATAAATCACTAATACTCAAAACTAGTCTTAATTTTTTTGGACTACTCCACACTACCGCCATTTACTAAGGGGTCATTTACCTGCAGTAGGACACAAGCATGAACCAAATTGTAATTTGGTATGTCTTGTATCACAGTGAGATGTACTGGCTGCCTACATCATAGGCAACCATTTTTCTGTCATCCAAGTAAAAAAGTGATTTCTGCTATAATTGTCGGAATTAGCAGATACTACCAATGTGACTCTTTTTAATTGCTTTATGACTGTTGATTATTAACATATCATGTCAAATTGCTTCAAGTGCAGGTTTTCAAATTTCTCAGCAATTGGAGGGTCCTGTCCATATTTAATGTATGAAGGGGTGTAGTCTCCATAATGCAATTTTGTGTGGTAACTTACCTTGTAAACATTTCCCTGTATGCCAATTTTCTTTGCTTAATCGCAAGTGGTTTCCAATTTGTCATTTCATAGCACATTTCCAGTCACAAATTTCCAGGGCTTCTACCACCCTCATAAATCACTTTAGGCCCTATGTTGTATGTGTGTTTATCTTCTTATTTGTCCTAAGGATTCCACTCATACCAGGTTAGCATACATTAACTACTCAACCTGTATAGAACTGTGATGCATGCTTATAACTTACTTGGTTTTCATATGTTGAGAATTTAACATCAATTTGGAAGCATTCACTCGCAATGCAATGAAGATGAATTGCGAATACGAAGGCCTGCCTTTGATCTCAATGATCATGGAGCCGTGACCTGTATTATCACTACCTGATTGTCGTCAGTGCTGATTCTAAGATAGAGTTTTCACATTCAGTCAAAATGCTCAGCGACATGAGAGAACCGCCTGTAGGAAGAGTCCATTTCGCATGAGGAAACATTACGACAGTGGCTACATGCAGTTTATGCAAGACGACACATTGAAGCACCATTTCAATAACTACAAGGATTAGACTTTTGAGAGCCAGCAAGTGTTGCTACCAATACCTTTTTCTGCATCGATGGACACTAATTCCACCGGCAATTATGATGATACAATTAATGTTAAAGATGTGATGAGTGCAGTAGAGTATGTTTGTTCAGAATGTACATTTGCAAGACTTTTGTGTGAAATCGAAGAACTTAAAAATAAACAGCCATCAGCTCTAAACACTTATTACCATACAACTCATGTTATAAAGAAAAGTTAATTAAATAAAGACTACAAAACAGGAGATGAAGATGGCCATGAGCATAATATTGAAAATGAACATAAAGACAGTGATGGAGCTGAAGACGATGTCGATATTCTCGATGCTTTGACACACCCCTCCAGCACACATGCTCTACCAACGACATAAAGACGACGGAATATGCTGAGAACACTGGCTACATATTTCTTGATGACACGAACGAACTTGTTGATAGACTCAGACGTTTGATAGCTTGGCAACAAGGTGGAGATTTCTCGCACATTAACGAGATATTTTCAATAAATAGTGAACTGAATGTCAGGGATTATATCGCATTATGTAATAAACTGTTTTTTTTCGGAATGTGTAATGTATAAAATAAAAATAATAATTAATTTTTATAAAATAATTTTGTTTTAACTTTTTTGTGTTGTATCCTTTCATCCCTTATAATATTAAAGTGTTGCTATTAGCACTCGACTATTTAAGTACAGAACAACCCACATGACATTAATGAAGACATAAGTATATAAAATTCATTGATAGTGTAATGCATACAAAAACATGAATGAAATTTCTGTATATATAGGTGGTGGACAAATTGAAGGATTGATCGAAGGATCGGTCGAGGGATCGGGATTGATCGAAGGATCTGTCGAGGGATTGGGATTGATCGAAGGAATGGTGAGGATTGGCGAGGATTGTGGAGGAGAATTGTGGACCGATTGTGGTGTGGCATAACATCTGAGCATCTCCGGGCTTCGGAAAGCACATTAAATATCCGGTTACGATTGTTATCGATTGATAGCAGTTGTTAAGCCATTTCAGAGGTCTTTGGGTGGCCAAATACACTCTGACACCAGAAGAAAAAATATTTCGGTCATTTTCCCGGCCGTCGAAGAGTTAGGTTTTGTTGTTATTCCACAGGAACCCTACCAATTTCCGGGATAAAACTTATCCTGTGTCCTATTTCAGGACTTAACGTACCTACATACCAAATTTCATCCAAATCTGTTCAGCCGTTACAGAGCTGAGTGATAACAAACGCACACACACACACCCACAGACTTTCGCATTTATAATATTAGTAGGATTTCTTTGCTTCGAATTTTACCTACATTGTATTGTCAATGAATAGTGTCACAGTGCTAAATAATTAGATCCAATAGTTATGTGTGTCATCCTATTTGTTTAATTATCATGCTTCTCGAAAATTTACGATTTTGTTGTAAGTGTATGCATTAAATTCTTCGTTACTTCTTCATGTATGCATATATAATAAGAAAACTTGAATAATATAAAAATATTTATACGTTTTGAAAAATCTAATACTGTAAAAATATGTTTTATTCGGCCTCTGAATAAGTTTTGAAAGTCACATGGGGCACTCGAAAAACTTAACTTGGCTATCACTGGCATACACCATTACATTGAGATAGGAGAGCAAAGATGTGTGCACAATGGTCTCACTAGCCGAGCGAATATGTTGGCAGCCTGCTCTTCTCTCCTTACCATTTCTCGGTCCATACTACATGTTGCCGCCTGATACTTTCTTTCAAGTATTTCATTATAAAATCTCACGTGTCTCCTTTACTGTCGGCGATGGTGACTTTTTTAAGCAGCTTGTCTCAGGCAAGAGTGCTATACAGATTTTAAGAGGATTGGACATGTAACCTGAAAACTGTCGTTACGTAAACTTTAAATCAATAATATAACATGATTCGAAACTTTATAAACAAATTTATATCCAAGAGCACTACAATATGCTTCAAAATCTGTAAATCTGTTTTCTTTGAAAGCAATATCACAAAAAATACAGATGTAGTGAAAGGACATATTTTACATATAAACCTTTATCCCTCAGCTAAAACCTGCTTGAGATCAAACATGGCAATAATATCTTCACCGAGTACTAACGCCGAAGTGAAGACTTAGAAACTTTCGAGAATAGGAAGGTTAACCTAATCGCGCGATTTTACATGCACATTGCTGCTTCGGATGCACTCGAAGCAGTTATACAGACTGTATTGCCAGAGTTCCGAGCAGCCCTCAGGCCAGTGATATACAGCAGCTTTGAAAATGTCATCGGGAGGCAGAGGAACATAGACTGCCGGTGAGGTGGACAGTCCCGTCCCTCTCCATTTTCACGAAGAGGCGGCCAGCAGACACAGCGGCATACAGCACAGCAGACAGAGTAGCAACTGGTCGAACAGCTGGTGGCCAGGGGGACGTGTTGAACATTATGCCCGGACAGCAAAACTGCCATGGCACCAACGACAAATAGCAATGATGCCAAATATCCCCCGACACCACCAAGCTACTGCCGATATTACTCTGGTCAAACATGCATTGGCATAACGAAGGCACGAACCACCCCAGCATGGCCCAGGAAAATGGGGCAATAAGGTAGGGAGATAAGGGACCCCTATCCTCCTCCACTGGTAATGTCATGGAACCCACGAACAGTGCATCCAACCAAAACTCACGACAGATAGTATCTCGGACAAAACTTCCAAACTTGTGACACATTAAAGCTCATCCCATTCAGCATAAACCAATTTAATACAGTGGTGCTAATTGATACAGTCACATCATACAACTTCATTAATGAGCAGTTTGGTAACCAACACCGATATAGCAGTGCCAACTACAGATTATCGTAAAAATACAGACAAACGAAACCCTTTTTATGTACTAGACAAATAAATAACAGGAGCGAAATTAACATTTTGGCCATGGGGTTGCGAAGCTATGCATTTATTATGGCGACCAGAGCTGTCTTTTCGAGTCCGTGCTTGTTGGATCATAAAACACATTAACACTTCCGTAATTAGCACATGTATACAGGAAACAGTAAAGCCCTCACAACAGCCACAATAGCATTAGTAATATGGGACATCACCATGCCTTTCCCCATGTTAAAAATGCCAGGTTTGCATGAAGAGATAAAACTTAGAGTGCCATGGCTGATGGAGCAGAATGTGGTGATCGAAGTGTAAATTACCTCATCCATTTCGGACAACAGCAAAATGAGACAGCTTATCAGGTGTGTACATGGCTGCCATCCTCCTGCAATGCATCAACAATGCAGAACATGCTATTACAACCCTGCATGAGAAGCAACTGTATGTCTCACCAACAGCCTACACTGCCTACCACCACCATATCATCGAGACAAAGGTTAGTGAAATTATTCGTGATGGTGTAATTGAACATTCCAAAAGTAATTATAACTCAATCACAATCGCACCAAAAAACGACATGTCATGGGAGTTCTGCGTGGACTTACATTCACTTAACCAAATCACAAAAATTGCGTGTACCTTGTCATCATTGTAAACAGTGCTCTTAACTTCCTTGGAAGAGCTAAGATAATGTCATCTTTCGACCTTACCGCCATGATACTGGCAAGTATCAATGAACCCCACCGACCATCACAAAACGGTGTTCACAACAATTGATGGGAGGTGGTATCAGTTTTGTTCCATGCCCTTCGGCGTTAAATGTGTCCCAACGACCTTCTAAGCTATGATGGTCCACGTCCTGGATGGTTACATATGGAACTTCACCACCGCATACTTAGATGACATAATCACATGGTCGAACATGTGGGAGGACCATTTGAAACACCTCGTACTAGTGCTAACATGATTTGTAGTCAGTGGCCTCACATGCGTGAACCACAAATGTCACATTGCCAAAGCAACAATTGATTTTCTGGGGCACTAGGAAGACGAACAGGGGAACTGCACCTACATGTCATTCATGAGTACCAACCACCTAAGACACATAAACAAACTGCAGAATATTCAGGGATAGTAACCTGGTTGTGCTAGTACATAAAAAATTTTGCTTCTGTCATGGGCCCACTCACGATATTATTATCAACCTAGCATAAATTTTAATGGACGCATGATCTGGACAAGGCCTTTAATGAAGTTAAGTTACTGTTCAGTCAGTGTCATATGCTCGCCCACCTCAACCCGACAAAACACCTGTATATTCAAATGTATGCGAGTCAGGAAGGATCATGGACCATCCTTTTTCACTTGGGGGATGAGGAGAAGAAACACATCATGGATTACAGCAGTGCGAAATTCGGATCCATGGAGGGAAATATAATATAAAATTAAGCGGGTACCTCGCCGTAATATGGTTGCTGAAAAAAAAAACTGCCTTACTTAGAATACAAATTGTTCATGCTCTGGACAGTGTGGCTGCACAAAATGAAGGAAATACTGAGAAAATTAACCCGCTGGTCGATACTCATGCAATCGTATGATTTTGTGGTCAAGGACATTCTCGGGGTAGAGAATCAACTCGCAAACACACACTATCACATTCTCCTGGTGCAGAAATTTGCATGCACGAGGAAGACGAGTGGGAAACAATGTTGCCACCTATGCAGTCACGTATTTTTAGCGAAGACATGGGCACACTCTGTCACTGTTTTAATGATGGAGTGGAGTTGTTTTATGGTCGGTATTCCGAATATCGCTATTGATTCGTACTGCACTGCTACATTGCATTATGTATATTTTAAAAATATAAATGTTTGAGAAATTTACTAGTAGTGTATATGTAGAGCTTCTGAGACAATGTATTTTAAATGGGAGTGTGGGGCTTCTGCTTCTGGGGAAGGAGTCTTCGGCTCGACTGGCCTAACATGGGATAGCTGGGCTACCATAAGGAGCTCAGCAGTTACGTCCACTAACACTTCAAGCATATAGGTCCATACCTATATGGTAACCATATTGGTTTTATAGGCAAAGGGCATGTCAAATAGAAAACCTGTATTTATTATCTAATATTAAAAATCTTTTTTATTACTTTGATTGTTCCGAAATTATACATAGAATATAGCAGAACCATGAAAAGTCTCTCATTCTGTTACTACATTTCAGGTCTCCTCTCTTGAAGTTTAGTACACAATGTCGGAATCTGCACATTAATAATTCTCTTGACAGATTTGTAGGAATAAACATATGCTACTCTGAATTGAATTGTCTTTAGATACAGAGCAAAACACGTTCACTTTGGGGGAAGCGGGCTCGTGTTCGGTGGTTTCATGTGGAGGCTCCTGGACCCATATCCGCACGTTGTGCTGGTTCACCGTACCATTTGTATGGAACGTCGCTTCATCGCTAAAAACCAGCTTAGACATGAAGACATCGTCGACCTCGTTCTGGGCAAGAACGAACGCGCAGAAATCACGTCTCAGTTCGTTATTTCCTTTCGGTAAGAGCCTGTACAATCTGTAACCTGTATGGTTTGTACAGCAATCACTTCCGCAACACTGTCCATACCGTCGAGTGAGGGATTTGCATTTCCCGGCTAGCTTGTCGAGTTGATTTTCTTGGACTGCGAACGAATGCTTGTTGCACATTCTCTTCGGACGCACAGGGCCGCCTGTGTCACAGAACTGACGAAACCAACGTACGACACTCCACCTATCGGGAGGATGACGTCCGTATTTGCGACGGAATAACTGAATAACTCAGAACGCCTTCTGTTGTTCCGTCACCATCGTGATGTGAACTTCACACAACACATGCTCATAGTGCGACGACAGACGCTCCCAGTGTCATCTCTCGGCACATAAAGGAAACATCAGACCGTCCCCTTCACATTGAAGTGTGGAATGCGAGCTTACTACCCCCTCATCACCTCAAAACGACAGTTACGAATGCCATAGAAACCGTAACACCGGACGTGCTGACAAGAGCGTGGAACGAGTTTAATTATCACGTAGATGTTGTTCGAGCCGCTCATGGTGGTCACATTGAACATTTATGAATTTGTGGTAAACAAAATTCACGGTTCCACGGTTAATTTGATTGGTCAATCAAGGTTGTAGGTTGTTTGGTTTTGATATTATAGGCCTTCAAAGTTGGGGTATTATTTTATACTCAACCTGTATATATAAAGTTAATGTTGTATAAACATATTAGATTAAAATTTCTTTGTATCTTATTTGTGGTAGCTGGAAGAATAAAATTTTGGAAACTTTTGTGCTGCTACTGTGCTTTACACGAAATTATTATAACTTGAATAGACATTTCACTATCTGCTTATACAAACCTTCATATGCTAAGAAACTATGCATAATAACAGAATGCTTGGTTTTTCCTCCCCTCCCCGTATCTTCGTACCAAATATATCGCCCCTTCCGCCGCCTCCCCTTAATTAAAATCAAGCCCTGATATATGATGTATAGTAATAACTTAATTATTTAAAAATTATTCAAATAAACCATTACTATAATTTACATACAACCTTATGTCAACTCTTTCTCTACAACACTTTGTCCATCCATTGTATTTAGACACATGAAACTTGGAACCAGTACGAATTCACATAATATTCTATACTATGTCTAGGGGCCACTATTTACGAAACAACTGAAATTAAACCATAAAATTTAGAATGCAGCTAACACTCGTAACCCAGAACAAGTTAATTATTTATGATTATAAATGGAAACAAATTATCCAGTATAACATAATAATTTATTTAGTTTTAAAATATTATAAGTATATATTTAATTATTTTGTTATTATTTTTATAAACTCATGTATGAAACGAATTGCAGCTATTTCAATTAGTAATTAGATATCGCTCATTCCAATTTAAAAAATAATTCAATTAATGAACTTTCTGGATATTCGTCGAGTAAGGAGTCAAAACGCGACGCATACATTTCAACTATGTATGTACTCTGCTATCAATTGTTACAAAACATAAAACTGGTGTCACTGTATCACGCTCACAGAATACCTGGTTATCGTGGAGGCATCACACAGTTATCGATGTGAACATAACAGTCAGTTTTGTCTTTCATGCATATACCCCACAGACAGAGAAAACAGATCATCACTTACAATTATGGTAATTATTTCCTCCTTCACAAGGCTTTATTTATAAATTGTATGTATTTACGTTTTTGTTTTTACGTTTTCAGACATAAAATGCTTCGTTCGTGTGCTCTGCGTGCAGTCATGACACCGCGAGTTCAGTTAGCCCAAATATTTCATGGAAAATACTGCACGACACATAATATTTAAGCTTTATGTGTTCAATTATTACCCTCATAATGTCGCAACCTTCAGATTTAGGAGATAACTAACCAGCTCATTAACCATTCTGTCGCTTAATCTCAACAAGAAAAAAACTAATGGTAATGCCATTGACAAGCACATTAAAATTTTATTATATTAATAATTTGTTCTGTTTGTAGTGCTAAGACTTATATTAAGTCCTTTGCCTTGCCATGTACTCGTGACTAGTTTTGATATCACGTATCCCAAAATATTTTATTTATATTAGGTACTAGTTGTGTCCGCGGCTCCGCTCGCGTGTACTACCAATTTATTGTTTAAGTTTTTTTATAAATAAAGTTGAATTTTATTTAGTGTTAATTATGAGATAAATAATCATTAGACAAATATTTTTAATTTAAACATACTTTTTTTTTACATTTTGATATTTTGCATAAAGTCATTTGTTGATTTTTTCTTTTTCGAACCTAAAGACATATAGTTTATCGCAGGGCCTCTTTGTACACAACATTTCTCCTTTTGTTTATTGGGCGCAAGTGAAAAGCATGGCTGTCGGAGGTCAACTCCAGCAATTTTCAGGGTTTGGCCTTGTGACTTATTTATAGTCATATCAAAACAAACCCTAATGGAAAATTGGAGACGCTTAAACAGGAAATTTTAAATCCGTTGGAATCATCGGCATTCTGGGTACTAAGATTTTTTCACCAGTATCGGTGCCACTCATAATAATTGCTTTAATAATATAATCCCTCAAACTGTTTACTTGCAGGTGAGTGCCATTGCACAATTTTGGAGGACTTATGTTCCGTAATAACATGATTGGTGCGCCAATTTTTACAGCAAGAGCGTGAACAAGCGAACCTGATGGATTAAGGGAATTCTAGAATTCAGTCGGATAGTGATCTGCGTCTTCCTCTTCAACAACAGTGCCCACATGTGTGTACGTTCGGGAGGGTGATTCAATCATGTTCAGGATTGTTATATTGATGTTTTCGACGATTTCATTTTTTTATGTTAAGATAGCACGCTCTTGGAACCATATCAGAGGCTTGGTTGTGATTCTTTGCACGTCTGAGAAATGAAATGGTAAAATGGCTTACTAATATTTCCCTGTTATAGATATATATATATATATATATATATGCTACCACGGAGTTTTTTTTTTAGGTCTTTTTCTTTTACACAATTCTTTACTGCATGATATTGTTCCATTTTTAACGGTTTAGACGGTGTATTGCAAAAGAGCGCGCTGGCGGGAAACTTTTTTCGTACTTGATTCACTATTATCGTCACTGTTTTTTCCTTATGTTACTTTACGTAACAAAATATATACTAAAACCTGGCCAGAGAACATAGCTATGAAATTTAAAAAAACACGTAAATCGGATACGTGGTTCTCGAGTGATAAGCGCACTAACAGACAGACAGAGACGTTGAGTTTCATAATATGTATATATTTAATCGATTTTTTGTTCACTTCTACAAAAAGAAACTACATACTAAATGCTCAACCCATTCTACCACATACACAATTATATAAATTCGGAAACTACATATAAATAAGTTCACTCTAATCTGCAGCTTATATATTCCGGACAAAATCCATCTAACTTTGCGAAACATAACTGTTTTATTTTTTTAAAGTGTAAATCCTACATCGAGTATGTATTCCCTACCAGCACACTTAGTGACAATATAGAAACGGGCTAAGTTTCTCAACAGTGCAGTGTTCGGTTCGAGACTCCCTTCTATCCATTATTTGTTACGTACTGACTCGGGGTGTAGATATGATAGCGCTGTCCGTGTTAATTAAAGTCAAATGTTATGAGTCCTCCACGCCTCACATTCGACGTGTGAATTTCATACTGATTATAAATACCCTTCGTAAATTACTATTTTTTCCGATCGTAGAAAATATAATATTATTTTATTTTAACGTGCTTGTCAGCAGGGAACAATGTACTCCCATGATTTCTTACGATATATTCCCTCGAAAATATACTAGCATCAGTTGCAAAATAGTATCCACAAAAAAAATATATATAGTGGAATGAGGACCAGACGAATAAATTTTCTAGCACTATGAAGCAAAGTAAGTAGTGTACACGTATCGATTTTGCGAGAGGGTTCAGAGACAGGAGCCAGGAGCCATATGCCTTCTTGGTAGGCGCGGCCAGTGGCCATGTTGGTCGGAACAGTCCGTCATAGTAGTTGGCGTCACAGCCAGGGCTCGACGCCATGTTGGATGTACGTCCCCGCAACAACCCTGTAAAATAGTTTAATAAAATAAATTATACTAATAAAAATATTTTAAATAAAAAAACTATTTTTGCAAAAAGTTATAAAAAAGTATTTGACCCACTTAGGATTTTTAATAATTATATTGGTTTAGAGTGTCGTTGCAGATCATAATTCCATGTTTCTATTTTTTCCATTATTTTCAAAAATGCAATTGTGTAATGGTACCTAGAAATGATTTAAATAAAAATGTAATATTTTCGGCCTGCCACTTGGGTACCCAGTGCATCGGGGGATGCGCACATGTCCATTACATACTTTCAGCACCGTTTCCACCAAATAAACATCGGAAACCTTCGTAGGCTGGATCTCCTCTGCATAAAAGCCTCAGACGATGGGTTCGCCACGTACGTCCTCGAGGTAATATATGTGTGCGTACCAATGTCGTATGTGTACCACCTTGTATAATTCCGCAGACTAGTTGTGACGATAGGCCTCGTGGAAAATGTCATGCTGTTTGGAGATGCACACCAGGTAGCCGATCCTGGCTTTACTCTTGCGCAGGTCCCTGTTATTGTGGTTGGAATACACTTTTCGAAGCAGGGAGTCGTCTTTGACATCTTCGGGCTTCATATGAGTGTTAGAATGAATGGTAGAATCATACTCGCGGACGAGTTTCGGCAGTATCTCAAGCCACTTGTAGTTTCCATTCACCGTGAAATGTCTCCACAAGTTGGCTTTCAGAGTCCGGTGAAAATGCTCTACGATGCTAACCTTGCGTCCAGAGTGGGTGGAATAGTGATGTATACTGTACCTTTTCATCAGAACACGAAAAGTAGTATTTAAATATTCTTTACCATCGTCTTGTGGAGATTTTTCGGTATGCATCCTTTGGTCCACACATTCGCCATGGCCTTGGTGGCATCACATGCATGCTTCAACATCAGCGGTCTCGCCCAGGCATACTTGGAAAATGTGTATATTATGGTCCAAATGTAGCAGTGGCCTTTATTCGCATGAGCAAAGTCTTGCATTTCGATCAGGTCAGATTAGAAAGTATCGTCCAGCCCTTTCATGACATACTTTCTCCGAGGATAACTCCTTCTGGCCGACCTGTGCAATTCCCTGGAAATGGCATATTTCGTAATCTCACGATGTAGCCAATTTCGACGAGTTCTTCGATAATGGATATAATCTCATTGGTGTGCGACGGGTTGCCTGCAGACTGCGAAGCGAACAGTAGCTATAGTCTATCGATGAGTTCAGTCGGATTGTCCCAAAACTCATAGTCTATGTTGCGTTTAGCATTCACAGCAGCAGACCCAATTCAATAGCTACGACCAATCGTGGAAACAGTCCCGCGATAATGCCGAATTTCACATGGGTTGTATCCTTAAAATGCTGTGTTGAGGGGTTGTCGTTCGTATAATGAGCACGTCTGGTCTGTAGCAGGCGATGGTACATGCGCAAATCCGATTCGGTGTTGTGTCCGGGATGCTTACGAAACAAAATTTCGGACATACAATGCACCATTTTTACTCTGCGCTTGCCAATCTGCATCATATCTCCTGGAAAAAAAAAATTACTTCCTTGTTTCCGAGAATCATTTTTCATTGTGGTGTCGCAAGCCGTACATCTTGTCGCTGTTCCGATCGGAGTAGGAGGCGATGTAGTGCCCGACCAGGGTGTCTACCTTTGGTCCATGCTTTCGTGTTCGTTTCTGTTCTCACGCATACAGCAAATCGATCAGGGGCAAATCAACTTCTTAGCTTGTGATGCCCCCTTCCAATTTGGGCAGTTCTGAACTTCTCTTCCATCTATGTGTCCGGGCCGGTCTTTTTACGTTGATTTCGTGTTTGATATCCGGCCGAGGCAAAGCATCCTCCAGGAATTATTGACAAAGTTTGACGAGACGGCTGGTTATCGGCTTGTAAGGCCCTTTCCTTAGATTCTCGAGAGCCAGTCTGTAACTTTTCGCGAGTAGATATTTCGCGCTAACAGCTTCGATGGCCCACTGCAGCTGAGCCGTCAGTTCGGTTCGGTCCACCATCATTCATAAAATGGAATAAACACACATCCACAAAGGTTTATGTATATATATTATATATTTATTCACTCTCGAGTTGAGAAAGGTGAATTTTCGATCCTTTACAGTCGGTCAATGCACACATATAGCATCATCTAGCTATGCCTCGCAACATCGGTTTTCGCGGCCTGTTTGGACATTAACATATTTTGAAGAGCCTTCATTTCTTCTAGTGTCTGCACATTCAACACGTCGATCAGGTATATCTGTGCCTCTGCGTCCCCTATGTGCTAATCGACGGCCACCAAATCTTCCACCACATCATTTTTCACATTCTTACTCATTTGGCCAAGAAGCGACAGGACCCTGTGAATAGCAGTTAAGGGAGCTTCCTTAACCCATTACCATCATCATCGGAGCGTAGAGCATGTCCGAATTTGGAAATGGCATTGTGACTCATGTTCAACATTTTACTATAAACTAATCGAAGCCATGTCTGTGCCTTCCCTTATGTATCGGTGACTCCTTATCGATCGCCAGTATGCCATACTTCTTGCTCCAGCACAAATAACACATATCCTTAAACTCTGCGAATGTAATGTCCGTGTTGATGTGGTCGTCGTACACATGCTGCAAGTTCGTATCGTCCATGCAAAATAATACAAGGAAATTCACATTATCGCATAGTAACTGTTTTGGCATACATGAATAAGTTTGAATCAAGTACACTCAGTCCATGTTTGTATGCAGTTCCATGTTAAAGTATTCTTGAATGCAAATGTGTTTATCACATGCAACATCTTCGATAATAAATGCGGAATTTGGCAATGCACCACATGGTACCACAACTGATTCATTATCACTGCGAGGGAAATATTTCACGCCATCCATGGCCTGCATTACACTTGCCAGAAGCTGGTATTTTGGTTGCTGGAGAGATTTGGAGTACAGGTACATACTTAAGAGCATAAGGCCATTCGGTTCCTCTAGCAAACTCAAAAGCACGCACATCTTGCTACAACACGATGGTCCGCAAATCAATCCCCTCACATTATTGGGCAACATCATGCTGTGACGTGTATCATGTGAGGTTTCGACATCTTCCTCGGTGATGCGGATGGGAAGACTAACATCTTGCTTGAATATCTCCATGATACTGAAAATAAAACGTATAAATATCAGGTATAAATAGGTTTTTAGTGCAGTAGCATGTGATGACTCGTAGAAGAAAGATCAAACTGGAAGAAGGATCGTCGATGTGCTGATCAACGATCTACCTTTCGAGCTGCACATCTCTAGGTACAGTTTTTGCAGGCCAGGAACCAAGCTATCTAAAAGACTAACACACAGCCATATGGGCATCAATGTGCTGGATGAGACATGCAAGTGGCACAATATCGCCTATTCCCAGTACAAATATTTAGAAGCCAGGCAGCAGGACAAGATACTCGCACATAGGGCGGACGAATTACATTGTGCACCCGACACTGGACGCGTGGGCAGTGTGGNAAAAATAGCAGTGTGGGGTATTTCCAACGCGATGAAGGCCAAGATGAAGATGGGTATTAGGGGCAAAGAAAGCGAGACAATGAACCAAGAAGAGAGGAAGGAAATATGGGAGGATTCCTTCCCGTCTTGATACCTGCAATCGGTGCTCTGGGCGGCATCGCTGGGGCTGTAAATAATATCATTAGCACGGTGAAACAAGCCTCGAACGAATGTAAGCAAATGGAGGAAAACAGACACCACAACTGTAAGCTGGAAGCTATCGCCTTGGGGAAAAAATCGGCCAAGGAATTTACATACAATAGCCCTACCAAGGAGGAGGAGGAATAGGTGTGAGAAAGAAAGATCATCGCAGCAGGAAGAGACGCTAATTAAATCTCTACAGAAACCGCTGCTCACGAATGTGGATTTGAAACTGTTTTCACACAAACTGAAGTTACCTCATTTTCGTGGTGTGTTCGTACGAGATGCTTTGTCCCCTAAACCATAATATGACGAATGTGCCATAATCACCTGGACAAGACAGCCAGATCCAGTACACACTGGGTAACGTATATCAAACATGGCAAATGTGCTGTATACTACGACAGTTTTGGTCATTTGCATTCAAACCCGAACTGCGGCAGTACCTGAAAAATTGCAGACTGTTGTACAATTACGAGATGGAGCAGATGCCGAAAACGTGGAACTGTGGACACTTGTATCTTCGCTTTCTGGTGCTGTGGAATAAAAAAAGTCATAGTGCGAATAATTGCTCGTTAAACTTTTGAATACAAGGTGTTCACACCTATAACCCCAGTCAATATGTCGGTGTCCATCATTCTAAGTGGTAAGACATCCGAGCTGAGGGCGATGTTTTACCCATCCTTGGAGCTGGAAGGTCAGTTGCTCGTCGGATTTACGGAATTTCAAACATACAACTCCATATCCAACATAGACGAAAACATAAATTCTGCATTCTGGTCCATAGTGGCTGGAGACGTGAAGGAAATCAGCATTCCCACCTGCCCATGCGAACTGAAGTACATCGCCAATTCCATCAAGAAATCCGTCAAATCGGACGTGACTTTCGAACTTTGTGTTAACCCAAATAAGCTGAACGCAGAAAAATTTTGCAGTGCCAATATCGACTTTACGAAACCAGATGCCATCGGGTCAATGCTATGGTTCAAGATGCGAATCTACGACGCTGGTAAAATACAAGAATCCTCACGACCAGTGAACATATTTACAGTGAATGTAATAGGAATAAACTGTAATTTGGTGAGCGGCTGCTACGTCAATGATAAAACTAGCAATACATTGCACGAGTTCACACCGACGACCCCGCCACGTTATAAACTGGTCGAAGTTCCGAAAAGCAAAATTTACGTTACTGTGATAGCGAAGAGTGCGCACGAAGAAGTCGTAACGGTCGTTCATCAGGACGATAAGCAGATAGACTTCGAAAAAGAAATCACATCTGCTACAGGTCAAAACCTGACTGGACACACACGTGGAGGAACACACAGCTGCTGCGCAAATGGTGTGCCCCATCCTTGGACCGTGAATTGATGAGTTACAACTATACATTAAGTCACCCGAAGTGTAAGAGAATTTTAGTTTCCGTGTGGTGGCACACCTGATCAGTAGCTATATTTGATATACTGTAAGTGGCAAAAAATTCGACGTGAGCTCATTTAGTCGCGGCGCAGTGATCTTTTCGTCACGATGGCAATGATCTGTCCTACGAACTTTTACGCAAGCACCAAGCCTGACTATGGTAACATTGAATGCAGTTTCATCGCGGAAGATGGATACATACACATCTACACCGAGATCTGTGATGGCAGTTACATGCAGCATTGGTGTTTCGCGCATTTTCCAGTCGTCTACGAACCAACGCAGATTAAATTGGACTGTCTGGAAACATCTGCCTCCGTCATGTTCCACATGACGCCACAGACACAGCTGCCCTGCACTGTGAACCAAATAATTTCTCCGGCCCGGAATCCTGTTTCCACCGACATGCCGGACTGTGCCGTGGAGCTGTTCCAGCCGGGCATAAATCGTCGGTCTGCTACCATTATCCTAAGTCTAAGAAGGATGCATCCACCCAGGCGACCAGATGCTGCAGAGTACAGTGTCGGCGCCAGGCGCTCGTGTCAATATCTACCATGGATAGTTTCACCTACAACTCGGGAAACAAATCTGCACCCTTTCGTCGTCACCCAGGAGCATGTATTCCTGGAGCTGCGTATGCTGGATCCACCAGAACTGCTGTTGACGGTGGTCCCACCATTGGCGAGGCGGAAGTCGTGGAGTCAAATGTTAAATAATGGCAAGATCTGCAGTGTGGCTATGATGAGGCGGATGACCAAATGCGAACCGATGGACATCACTACAATCCAGAGACTTGTGAGATGCTTCGCAAGAAGCTGATAATTACCATTATTCGAGATCTGTTTAGCCATGCATGTAGCAGTCTTCTAAAGTAGAGCACTATATTAACTCGTTAAAAAAATTATAAATATGTTGTGTATTAACTGTGTACTAAAAAATTATTTTTCAAAAATATTTGTGTGTTTTATTTATTTTACCCTACTCGTTTTTTTTTCAATATGATAAATTAATTTTCTCATAAATGAATTGTTAATGGTAAAATTAATTTGCAATAGACATATATGATTTTAATAAGTTTTGAAGTGTATTCTTAATAGTAAAAAATGTTTACAGAATTTTTTCTAAATTATTTGGAAAATTATTCACTGTTTATTTATTTTCTAAGTTATTAGGAAAAAATCATTTATTTTCTAATTTTTTATACAACCAGTCTGGCAGCTGTAATATTTTTTTGATGTGAAGAAAGGGGATATATATTATAAATAAAACATTTAACCAAAGATAATTTTTAAAAATGTATTCATCATAATATTTATATTACATAACAGAATCTTTTTTTTTTTTTTCAATTCATTTTCTTCAGGAGCCGATGCCACATCCATCTCGAATGGGAGGCATGTTCGACCTCTTTCGTTCTGGCATCTTCCTCCCCCTTTACCAACCATATGTTACAACTATGTGCATGATTCCCCAGACATTGGGTCCAGGGACTATGCAGTATGTTTACTAACACTTTTTTTTTTGGAGAAATTATGTAAAGTTATTAAAATAATAGTATTTTACTTTTTCGAAACAAAATTTTTTTTCTTCAGTGCTGCATGACCGTACTATGTAGGTGGGGTTCCAACGCCTGAACGGAAAACAACCCATCTAAAAAAACTAAAACAAAGCAGACAAACGAACACAAAAGGAAAAAAGAAAACAGCATAGACAAAGGAAGAGAGAAGAGAGAGAGAGGGAATAGTAAGAAAATTGTCACCTACAGAATTTTTATCTGCGTATGATAAAACCATCATTTTCATTCACAATTCCAGCAAGAACAAGTGTTGAGCTCCCCATGAATGTTTGTAACCCACAGGTCGGAGGCACAACATAAACATAGGTGCCAAACCCTATTCGCACGAAATTACGGAAGTAAAAATACGAGCATAACATATTAAAAGTAAAAGGGCTTAATGTTTTATAGTCTCTCACTCTATCGCATTGCCTATTCAAAAACACCACTATTTTTGCTATGGTGAAGGAGGAGTGAAATCGCTTCAGATTTTACACCTCCGAGGCGAGGAACTGCCTCATATTATGTATCCCGACCTCATTAACCCCCACCTAGGGGAAAGCATCGTTTCCTTCAACAAAGAGGAAAATGTAATGTCATTATTTCATGACCTCAATGTGATGCATAGAAAAAATCTCGAATATAAGTAACAAGTCAAATAATAGCGAAAAGAGTAACATAAATATGTTTCAAAATAATGAATAAACAATGTGGCACATGAAAAAACAAAATAAGGCAGACGAATCATGTGCACAACACCGAAAAATCTTGAAGACAACACAGTTGCCCGCAAAGAATATAAATAGAGAAAAAATCGAAGCAAGGCAAACGAACCTTGTGTACAACCCCGAAAAATTTTGGAAGATAATGCAGCCCACAAAAAGTATAAATGGAGAATATAATCAAAGCAAAGCAGATTAACCTTGCATGAAATGCTGAAAAATCTTGAAATCAATGCAGCCCACAAAAAAGTTTACGAGAAAAGACAAAATCAAAGCAAGGCAGACGAACCTTGCATGCAATGCCGAAAAATTTTGAAGACAGCACAGTTGCCCACAAAAAGTATAGTAAATAACAATGTGAAGACAAGATACAAAAGACTTGTAAAAATAATTACTTCTCAGCCCACATCAAGGCAAGGCAGACGAACCTTGCAAACAAAGCCGAAAAAATCTTGAAGACAGCACAGTTAACCACAAAGTGTATAAATGGAGGAAAAAATTTAAGCAAAGCAGACGAACCTTGCTTACAATGCCTAAAAATATTGAAATACCTTGCAGGAGACTTGTAGCCCACAAAAAAGTACACCAATGGGGCAAAATGAATTGTGTGTAGTGTTCTAAATATTGCGAATATAAAAGCAGAGATGATAAGCTAACGACACATCTGACAATATATGCATCTTATTGCATGGGCTACAGCTACCATTATGATTTACACTGAAGAGCCAAAAAAACTGGTACACTTGCCTAATATCGTGTAGCTCCCCCCCTCCCCCCTTTATTTTTAGAGTCACAGAATTGCCGCAAGATGACGTGGCATGGACTCGACTAATGTCTGAATGTATGCAGGAGGCAATCCACACCACGAATCCTGCAGGGCAGTCCACAAATCCAATCTGCGCAAATTTGGAAAGGGTTGCACGTCTGTCACATTTAATGATTCTTGTCAGTCTCGTTTGTCCCGTTCTTTCACGATATTTTTCCGGCTGCAGCGATGTCGCAGATGTGATGTTTTACCGGATTCCCGATATTCACGGTACACTCGTGAAATGGTCGTACGCGAACATCCAAATGTTATTGCTACCTCGGAGATTCCATCTCTCGTGCGCCGACTAGTACACCACGTTCAAACTCACTTAAATCTTGATAACCTGCCATTGTAGCAGCAGTAACCGATCTAGCTGCCGACCGCATCGCGTTCCTCTGATTGGTTCCATACCTCTGTTATTTGCATACGATTGCCTATATCAGTTTTTTTTTTGTTCTTCAGTCTATTAATCGCATGCCTGACAAGATATGCATACTCTTGCTTGGGCAGCAGCAGGTAATGGTAAGATATATCTACATATCGCTATCGACATATCCATAGGGCTGTGTGTATGCCATCTTCCATTATCTGCCTCTTGTCATCTGTCCATGTTCGGGCCAATTTATTTATATATAGTTCATGCTAATGCGACCTTATCGTATGAACATTTACCCTCATCAAACAGTGCTGCTCCAGAAAAGAAATAAAGTCTTCAAATTAAATTTTATTTGTTACGACATATTTTTGTATACCTTTTGCCCTGTTCGCAACTTTTCCACTGCATTCGTATGAATAAAGTTTTGCCTGTATTTATACGAGTTCTGTCATGAATTCCCTGCCACATTCGTCTTTGAACTTTCCGACAACTTTCTTGTTTTTTTTTTCGATTAGCGGGTGTGTGTGGTGAGGTAGGCACCGGTGTCAAATTCGTTTTTAAAATCTTGATCGCTGGCTAAATCATTGTAAAAGTTGGGGATGTATATATCGTACAGGACCGATTCGGTATCCATATATAACAGCTCCAGGCCTTTTCCATACTGAGCCTTCATGACATCATAATGAAACTTCTACATAAGCATTCCCGAGAGGTCGAGGACGGAGAACCCTGCATAAATAGGTTTGTCAAATAGGATTTTTTCATGTTTGAAATGCAGGAGGGCCAGATTCTCATCAGAAATTGTGCGGTAGAGGAACATGAGCTTGACTACTAGTGTGTTGATTCTCTTCCTGGTGCTCACCATTTTGAGTTTTAGTAGTTTTCTCTTATTTTCCATAAGTTTTCCAAAAGTATTGTTATTTGCTAATTTGAAGAACTCTTTTTCAAAATATTTTTGAGTGGCCTGGTGTTTTGTTGTGTTGAGCTCGATGTAGGGTTTCAGCTAATTATAGTACACAATGAATTTTCTTTATCCTTAATCCATGTGATACAGCTTGTTTCAGGTTGCGGTAATGGACGATATGGCTTTTATTCTTCGAGAGTCGTCATCAGTCTCGGACAATTGAAGGCTGGTGGATACTGGTTGGCGGGTAGGAATGGTATTCATGAAGGTCTGTGGAATATTCTATGTCGACTTCGAGAATATAGCCAATATCAGCATCGTCTGGGACATGACATCGATATTTGTGTTCTCGGCCCACTTACTGAGAGCGGTAAACTCATAGCTCTTCCGTACAAATACCTGGCGTTCAGGTACTGCTGTATGTCGTCGGCTTCCTTAGATCGTAGGTTTCAGGATAGTATTGCCTTTGTAGTGATGTTTTATGCACTGTGCCATGTCCCATCATGTCCCATCGTCAACTAACATGTACATATCATAGTCGGTCATTAATTCTAGTAGTACCCCCATAATCCAAAGCATGGCATCAAAAGCAAATCCTGGGGTACTGACATGGTATGTGCAATCGAGCTTGTATGTGGAAATGCAGAGGTCCCTCAAGTTCTCGAAAACATCAGCCAGGAGAAAGACATCTGTCTTGAGGTATATATCACTGTGTTCCCCTAATGAAATGCATTCGAATGCTTGCCATACTGTCTGGGCACGAGCTTAATCATCCTCGGTGATTTCAGAGCCTGTTAGCTTGTTGTAAATGGCGTCTTGTGGAGGCAGCTGCAGCTTGTTCAACTTCTCCAAGTTGTCTACATAAACGTTAGGAAATACATATTTTTGTGTGACAAGTATCAGTTGGTTGGGGTCGAAGAACATCTGCATATTTGTGAATTTTGAAGGGGTAAGTACTCGACCAGAGATGCCAGACTTCGAGCCATAAAACGAAAAGAATCAACAAACTGCAGAGAAAATATGTCTCCCAACTGCATCGAAAATAATATTATTTTGTTATTTTGTTTATGGAATAATCTATATTTCTTTGTTGTCATACCCAAAATTCTTAATAATATTATTTTCTTCGTAGCTCAGGTCATGGAAAATGCAACCAGTTTCTTCGGGCAGCAGCGAAGCAAATTGCAGCTGTTGCATGCAGCTCCAATGTACTTGTTGGTGAAATGGTCATGATCTCTAACTACGCAACTTTCAGAAGTAAATGATGTGATGCAATAACAACATGTGGCCTGGCTATAATTGCATGTTCGGATGGCTTGAGCATCTCCATCTTCATCGTAGTAACATACACTGAGGCGACAAAAGTAATAGGATACCTCCTAATATCGTGTCGGACCTCCTTTTACCCAGCGAAGTGCAGCAACTCGACGTGCCATGGACTCAACAAGTCGTTGGAAGTCCCCGGCAGAAATATTGAGCCATGCTGCCTCTATAGACGTCCATAATTGCGAAAGTATTGCCGGTGCAGGAGTTTGTGCACAAACTGACTTCTCGATTATGTCCCATAAATGTTTGATGGGATTCATGTAGGACGATCTTGGTAGCCAAATCATTAGCTGGAATTGTCCAGAATGCTCTTCAAACCAATCGCGAACACTTGTGGCCCGGTGACATGGAGCATTTCCATCCATAAAAATTCCATCGTTGTTTGGGTACATGAAGTCCATGAATGGCTGCAAGTGGTCTCCAAGTAGCTGAACATAACCCTTTCCAGTCAATGATCGGTTCAGTTGGACCAGAGGACCCAGTCCATTCCATGTAAAAACAGCCCACACCATTATGGAGCCACCACCAGCTTTCACAGTTCCTTGTTGACAACTTGGGTCCATGGATTCGTGGGGCCTGCGCCACACCCGAACCCTACCATCAGCTCTTACCAACTGAAATCGGGACTCATCTGACCAAGTCACGGTTTTCCAGTCGTCTAGGGTCCAACCGATATGGTCACGAGCCCAGGAGAGGCGCTGCAGGCGATGTCGTGCTGTTAGTAAAGGAACTCGAGTCGCTCCCTTGCTGGCATAGCCCAGTACAGCTAAAGTTCACCGCACTGTCCTAATGGACTTGTCCGTCGTACATCCCACATTGATTCCTGCAGTTATTTCACGCAGTGTTGCTTGCCTATTAACACTGACCATTCGGTGCACACGTCGTTGGTCTCGGTCATTAAGTGCAGGCGGTCGGCCACTGCGTTGTCCATCGTGGGAGGCTATGCCTGAAATTAGGTATTCTCGGCACACTCTTGATACTGTGGATCTCGGAATGTTGAATTCCCTAACCATTTCCGAAATGGAATGTCCCAACCGTCTAGCTTCAACTACCATTCCGCTTTCAAAGTCTGTTAATTCCCGTCGTGTGGCCATAATCACGTCGGAAACCTTTTCACATGAATCACTTGACTACAAATGAAAGCCCAACCAATGCACTGCCCATTTATACATTTTGTATGCGATACTACTGCCATCTGTACATTTGCATATTGCTATCCCATGACTTTTGTCACCTCTGTGTATATATCGTTGACTTTTCTTCCAATATCCACGATGGTGGCCACAAGTTTTTTTCTGCATCATCACCCCTGCACAGTATTGGCTCAGCAGACAGTGTGGATGTTAAGACTACAGGAATCACATCATTGTACACCTTTATATACACACAGAAACTGTAGGACCCATGCTTCTAGTAGTCACACATTATGAGTGGGTGGGTTTGGGTTCACAGGTGTTAACAGGTTTGAGCAAGGCCTCGAAGTCAGCATACACGACGATTGGTAATTTATCTCCAAAATGATAATTTTTAAATTTCAAATCGGATACCCATCCATTTTTCCCAGGCTGCAGCATTTCAGCATTCAAAGGGGCATTTCCCGTGCAGTATTTCATGTATTTTTCCATGCATTATTCTTGGCAGGTCATGGTAAAATATAAAGCACCGCTTGCATATGTGTATTTTGTTTTCATGGTTATTTTCATGGTACGTCAACTGCGATCGCACCAGTCTTGAAAAGTTATTTATGTAGCTATAGTGAGCAATTTCCTCGGTCGTTAGCAGCAGCAGGTCAAAATGATTTTCTTTTTCTTCTTTTACCACACGTACAGGCACGACCATCTCCTCGTCGGTGAGTGAGTAAACGTTGACTGATACGGTAGGATTGTTCTTTTCAAATATTTTAATTTGATGCAGCAGGGTGGAGAATTCCAATGCAGAAAAATCTAACTTGTCTTCCAGGGCTTCGTAGCGGTGGTCGACTCGTTCAGGATGTTCGCATTCAACATACCATGCCAAAATCGCCCACTTGAAACACATTTGGTCACTGGTGTTTTGTGGGTTTTTTACTGCATGCTTGTTTCTTGTAGCTCCATGCAAATCGATGTATGAGGAGACGCAGAGGGGGTCCAAATTATTAATGCGAAGCTGTAAGTGATTGACACTCAACAAAGTCAAGCCCAAACCCCTTTCCTTGTACACTAGTAGGTTATGGATGAGTCTGGATTAAGGGGATCTGGGATAGGCACCAGGCGCCGACCGCCATCATCTTGAATTTTTTTCCCCTCAAAATTGAACATTTTTCGCTTAAAATTTCTCTTTTCCCCTCAAAATGTACCTTTTTCCCTTAAAAATGTCTTGTTTTTTTCCCCTTAAAAATCACCCATCCCCTTATTTTAAAAAACAATCCCCTTATTTGCAAAAACGATCCATTGGATGGATTGGGGATCGTGTTTTACCTTCGACCTTGACCTTTCACATTGATCTTGACCCTTTTACCATGACCTTCGATGACCTTGAACCCATAAAGTTAAAGAAAACTAAATGTTATAAAAAAATCTTTAAAAAATATATTTAAAATTTTTAAAAAATTTGAAGAAAAAAATTATATTTAATAATTATTTTAAGATGTACATGTAGGAGGTCCGGAGTTCGATTACAGGTTGATCGTCTAAGCTCCCAACATGACCAAGCCTCGCCAGGTCAGGTAGTGTCCATCTCGTCAGCCATGCTAGATGTTGATGACCTTGACACATTACCTTTATCCAATTACGATGACCTTGAATGGCCTTGTAAACAAAAAATTCACAAAAATCCCAAAAATTCTAACCAATTCCCAAAAAACCCTTGGCATTTGACTCAAAACTCAAGACTCAAGATGCAAGACTCAAGATGCAAGATGCAAGACTCAAGACCCAAGACTCAAGACCCTAGACACAATACCCTGGACACAAGACCCTTGACTCATGACCCTTTCTTCAAGACTTAAGACTCGAGACCTTTAACAAGACCCTTGAATCAGGACACTTGACTCAATACCCTTGACTCAAAACCCAATATTCAAGACCCAAGTCTCAAGACTCAAGAACCTTAACTCAAGACTCAAGGCCATTAATCAAGACCTTTGAATCAGGACACTTGACTTAAGATTCTTGAAACAAGACTCAATACACTTGACCTAATACCCTTGACCATTAACTTTAAACCAAAAAAAAAACCCTACTACTTTGTACACCGGTTCCTCATTACATATTTTCTCAATATTATGTGTCACAGCTTCTTCAATGTCGCTAATTTCGTACACAGGAATATCCTTGTCTTGAAGGTCCTCTTACCTGACCCCTCGTCGAATGGAGTTGGTTTGGTGTAATCACATTCCAGCGAAAAATTGAATTTTATTGCCCCGTGTTCTTTTACTTATCATAATAGCTGACTAATTAAATTTTGTTTCATCTGGGATAAGTATGTGCTGATATCCTTAGTTGTGCCAGTATTGTTTTCGGCTATGTACATGTTCAAATTCGACCTGAATGCAATTCCTGCCTCAAAAATCAATTTTCATCAATGCCCCATGCACCAGCAACGATTCGCGGCTTTGATGTAGGAACAGCGACTACGGACTGTTCAAGTTGTGGACGTTTCGTGGGGGGGGGGGGCGGCTTTACATTTCAATACACGAACTCTTAGATTGTCCGTCCTTGTAAAATCCCTAACACAATCCTCGCATATGTATGACTGTTTGTCTAGATTTAACTGACAGTTTGCCTCATGCCTTCGCACATTGCATTCATGAGTAAATGTCGCATTACAGAATTTACATTTTGTTGATGCTGCTCGTATTACACTGCCCGTGCACTATCTAATGAGTTTCTCGTAATTGTCTTTGCGACTCATAGAAGCTCCACACCTATCACATGCCTGTTTATCCCCCTTCAGGGGATTATGGGGGCATTGGCGATCATGGCGCAGCCCGTTTTTACGAAGACAAAATGACAGCCTGCAGAAGCCGCACACAAAAAATTGTAGGTCACATAGTTCTTACCATATAAGACGAAGAAGCAGTGGAATATAGAGACAGAACCCTGCTACTCATTGCACTGCAGATGATCGCCAACCTGAAACATACATACACAATAAGCATTTATTTGTTATGTCAGTACAAAAAATGCATTGTTACGTACACTTTTGTTTGAATAGGTGCATTAAATATTGGCTTGGAAAAAGTTCTTGTGAATAAGCTTTTTTGAATTATTAATTTGCTAGAAACTTATTTTCTCTTTGACTATGCAGCAAAAAAATTGGTGGAAACTAGAAACTCATTTTCGCTTAACTATGCAGTAAAAAATATTTTGTGAACTTTATTCATATTTTATATAAATATACATAATAAATTACATCTGCCTGCAAGTACAAGAAACTTTGGTTATGTTACCGTTCGTACTTGGTACTTTGCTGGTATGGTACATTTAGAAATAATTGCATTAAGGAGCAGAAGTTTTGATTACAACCAGCTCGTAAAATAATTTTCTTTACCTTTCCAAATAAACGTGCCCTTTTTTTTAAGTTGTCTCAGCCAGGGCATTTTTTGAGAAAGGTTCCCCTTCAAAGCTGTTAAAATCATGAATACTTTCACCGCATAATTGATTGAAATTGCCAAGTGACGATGCGAAACTTCTCATGAAATAATGTATACGATTTAAAATATAATAAAACTATGGAGAGCGTTGGACAGTGTCGTGACTTGGTTTATAATAGGAGCATTATTGTATCGAATATAGTTTGTCTCAATATTTTAACAAGAACAAGGGAACGATTTTTTCTTATCAATGTTTACCTAGACAGTAAACTATAAAACTGTTTACAAGAATCGTGTTTTCCTTCAGTGATGCAGAATAAAAAACATACATAAGTAATATTCAAAGCTTCACGTCAAAAAATAAAGCTTTGCCCCCAGGTCTCCAAAATCTTCTGGGTGGTCCTGGTCATAGCAGTGTAGGACATTAAGATCAAGAATATAATTTAATTGCATAAAATAGCATTTATTTATTTTTCTACATGCTTACCAGAAACAACAGACAGAAGTAATGGCTGTTCAAACAACGGACGATGATCACCTCGACTGTCTCCAACAGAACATGCAAAAGACAGCTCGATGTTGGATAACCTGCAAAACCACAATAATTTTTATTCAGTAAATAAACATCGTATTTAGGGTGATAAAAAATGTTGTGCGTGAAGCATAGTAATTAAAAAAAGTTGCATACTTAACAAAATGTGAACTTGAAATTAGTTAATGAAATGAAGAGGAAGACCTCCGAGAAAACTCACCAACAACCACCAAAAAAAATCCAGGACAGACCACTGCTGGGAATCATATCCCTGTACGCAGTAATTGAAAAAACATTAATCTAGTTGCATAAACTTACCAATAACAGCAGACAGAATTAACGGCTGTTCAGCAATGATCGTCTCGACTGAGTCTCCAACGGAACATGCAATTACAGCTCAATGTTGATAACCAGGAGAAAACCTACAAACACACACAACTTTTATTCAGTAAATAAACATCACATACAACATGACAAAAAAATTGGGTAAAGCATGGAAATGAAAAACTTACATACTTAACTAAATGTGAACGAGAAATTAGTTAATGAAATGGGAGATATGAGATAAAACTGATCAATCACAGACATTTATCCACAGCGACTCTGCCGGGAATCATGCCTGGTACACATGTCTGGGGCAGAAAACTGTATGAAAGAAGTTTCGGTAAATTACTATTAAACTATGATGATGAAATACTGTTCACAAAATGATGATGACCCCATGCCATACATTGAAAAAAAGTTACATACTTAACAAAATGTGAATGTGAAATTATTTAAAGAAGTGAAGAGTGAGACCACCGAGAAAACAGTTTAAGCACAGACAAATATCCACGACGACCCGACCAGTAATCATGCCTGATATGTTGTTAAAGGGAGTCAAATCGAAGCTGATACAGGCTACACTCATACGAGTTAAATGTATAATTTAAAATAAAATTATACATGTGGTACAGTGACTACCACCATGTCTATTCACAGTGGAAAAATAACGATTAATGCAATATTATTCAAATGCTGTACTCAACTTTCGTCAGAATTATTTTTTATGGTAATCTGCTCGAGTAATATGCAGATCTTGTTAGCATATGGGCCACAGTAGTGTTCTTTCTCCAATTCAAAATTGTTATCAGACTAAGAAAATGTTTTCTACTACCATACTGTATTCCTGAAAAATATGTTGATGGCAGTGAATTAGCTACAATTGTTTGACGGTATTCTGTACACAAACTATAAAAGACTTTGTTCTGCTCGGGACTTGAACTAATTTTTAAAACGAGGTATGTAGACTGTGAAAGACATTTAATTTTCAGGCTCGAACAACATTCACAATGCGGGAGTTTCGACAGTGCATGTGATATATTATTAATTATGTAGCTTAAAAACACCCATCTTGCATACATATTTCACCATTTCGTCTGTATATTTGTCGTGAATATTACGATCTGTTAGCAGTTGTGCGCATCGACCATAAGGGTGCTGTCTATATCCCATTCACGGCTATTTCTAACTTTCCCGAATCCTTCCCTCATGCAAACAAAGCTTAAATAGGTCTATAAAATTACATCAAAGGGACAAAGAACTGAATTCGTGCTCACACTCAGTTTCATAATATTTCTTACTAGGCATTACTTACACATCTACTTTTTCCCGGTTTTAATTCATACTAATTACTAATAAAATATATTCTAATCTATCAATAAAATATAAGTAAAAGTTATATTTAACGAAAAAATTAATGTGATACATGAAATATTTAGGAAACAACAAAATGCATGTAGTAATTTGTTCAAAGATTTTATTTTAAAAAATGTGAGGATACTGCGAGTAGAACTGACCGTAACCTACTTTTCAGACTAAGCTTACTTTGAAGACATGGTGTACATTGCGAACACTGCTTCTGACCTCACGAACATAGTATAGAAACGGTATTTTTATTCGCTGAACATCGGGTAAGGAGCCTGTATACCTGAGCTATATAGAACCCAGCCGATTTTAAACGATTCTAATATGGCATAATACTTCAGATCCTACCATAGCCCTCCTCCTGCTCATGCTCGCATAAATTTTATCTAAACAGACTCTCGCAATCTATTGTATACACCACGGAATTAGTAAATTTTTCATAGAAGCAGAATGGACTGTATAAGAAATTTGACACACATTACTATGTAAACATAAATTTCATTTATTTACTTATTATATACGTTTTATCTTTTTAATTTTTTGGTACATTTACATTCGATCTTTGTATTTCCCTGATGTTTGCAGATCATTGATGGTTGGCAACAGTCTAATATGATATAACCCCGATCCTTCAGTTTATTGATGATTGAAGATATCTCACAAATGTGACAGATGTCCGCATTTTCCAAGGTCAATCAAATGTCTGAGTCTATTAACCAAGTCATTGGGTTCTTCAAAAAATAAATAGCTAGACCTCACAACTTTCTTCGCAAAAGGTTCACAATATATCTATGCGTGTATGTTCATATTATCTCGATCATCATAATAATTAAATACAGGTATGCTATTGTCATCACATTCTTCATCACTATCAGTACATATGTCGGGACCCCTGCATTTGTCACCTTTATCAGTACTGTGCTCAGAGTCGTTATTTTGGTAATGAACGAGTTCGAATAATTTCGTATATTCCTGTAAATCATATTCAGTGCACTTTTGAGGTTTCGCGAAAAATAACAGCTCATATAGTCCTCGAATCCCATGGATTACGTAATTGCTGACTGGTACAATTTCACTAGGCAAAAATTTAATTTCCTTGGGTCCGAGAAACCATTTACCATTATGCTTATACACTCTCCATGCTGTATTGTTCTTCTGTGATGGGTATGTTGCGAGATACCTCTGGGTTAGAGTACTGGGTTCGAATCCATGTTTCTTCTGCTCCAACTCAAGTAACCATTATTTTCAGCAAAACTTTTGCACTTTTACTTTGCAGATGTCGTCACTTCATCATCAGTAAAATATTTACATTTATGTTTATTCTTCACAGCACCACCAGCAGTCTTGGAGTCCACATTTTCATTCTCTTTGTCATAACTAGTTGTAACTTCTTTGTTTTTCACTTTACAAGTTAGCAGTGCATGTTTGTTGTTTACAACTTCTGAATTTATGTACGGCTAGCACTTTTCATAGTAAATATCTGCAACACTTATATTTCCTTCACTTGGCTCTGCTTCATCGCCTACTGTTTAGAAACACAATGCAGGCACGAATCAGAGTTAGTTTACTCGACGAATCAGTAGGAAAACCAGCCATAGCATTGTATTCTTGCAATAAGTGCAGCGCATGCTGTCTCGAATCAATAAAAGGTGCATTACCTTTACACAAACTAGTGTGTCTCTTTAAATTATCGCTTCCACCAAATGTTGTTCCACAGATGGTACACGGTAGTGATTTTTATGTCAACCCTTTCGAATATTCGCTATTTTCATGTCGACGAGCACGGCAGTATTTGCTGAAGATCTTTCCACAGTAGCAACACTGTTTTCCATGTAATTTTTCAGCAGGGGGAGAAGGTACGCCCATAGAGGTAAGCTCCCCAGTATACTTTATAAAATCATTGGCTTGCATCGTCTTCAAACATATGCGAATTCATACACTTGTACTACTGCACAGTACTACTTCACAATGCTGACTCAACAGTGATGACTCCACAGTGGTGACTCCACAGTGGTCACTCCTTAGAGCTGACTCCACAGTGCTGACTCCAAAGTGGTGAATCCTCAGTGGTGACTCCACAGTGCTGACTCCACAGTGCTGAATTCACAGTGATGACTCCTCACTCCTGAGTGCTGCCTTCACACAGTACCTACACCACACAGGTCTGTTTAACAACCGAGCGATTTTCTTTGGTTCAAGTGCTTTATATCACCATCCTGCCTGTCGAAGGCGAAGCTATGTTGTAATTCTCTATAGCCGCATAGGGTAAATCAGTATGTACCTAATTGCTAAGTGGATGGTGCTACTTGTTCTCAGATATAGATGATATACTGAAGCCAGGGTCCAACCCGAACACTTGGTAACAATACCTTTGTTTTTAATAATCGTAACATGGGCAAATGCTCACACAATGACTGTTAGATTCCAACAGACGCCCCACAAATATATGATAAACGAAATGCTAACTGTTACTCACTACTGGGGAAATATTACCAGCATGTTTATGGGCCATTTACAGCATGCCTACTGTTGTTTACTGCTAGGGACATACAAGCAGCAAACTTGTGGGCCCCTCATGGTATACCAACTGTTACTTACTGCCGCGGATGGATTAGTAGCAAGCTAATGGGATACTAGCGGCATGCCAACTGTTGTTTTCTTCTGGGGACATACAAACAGAAAACTGGTTCGACACTCATGGCATGCCAACTGTTAAATACTGCTGCGCATGTGTTATTAGCATGCTAATGGGCTATGTATGGCATGCCAACTGTCGCTTACTGCTGGGTTCATAATAGCAGTATAATTATGGCCCTTTTGGAGTATGCCAACTGTTCCTTATTACTAAAGAAACATTATCAGCAAGCTTATGTGACATTTATGTAATGCAAACTGTATGTTATTGTGCAGTAGCCAATAGCATATTTGAATTCACTTGATTTTTTTATATCATGCATATATGAAAAAAAAATAATAATGTGACATTGCTAGTATTTGGAAAAATTAGTTTTTCGACTGGAAACCTGCCAAATATAACACATAAAAAAAATTTATTTTACGTTTTAAATTTTACCTGAAAGTAGCCCGGCACTAAAATACTAGTATTTTAAAGTAAACACAGAAATCCCAGTATTGACTTGTGATACTACCATTAATTATGCCCATAGTAATGTTAATAGTGCAACTTGAATGTGTATAAAGTATTCAGACTTACTCAAAAATTTATTTCATGAATACATAGTAGAGCAGTTGCTAACATTCTAGACTGTAAACGAAAGGTTAGTGATTTCGATTCGAGGCTCTTCCTCAAAAATTTACTAATTGTGAAATAATTCTGGAGGTAACATAGGCATATGGTAAATAAATCAACTTTATTTGTGTAAAACCTAATATTTTTTTTGGCTTTGAAAATGCATGGCAAGCTGCTTCTATGTAGAACACAAGTGGCCAATAGCTGTGCCACAAGTATCTTGCCAACAGTTGGCTGACGACATGTGATTTACTTATGGCATGCCAGAAGCAGAAAACCAGTGGGCCACTGCTGCCACATGTGGCCCACTGATGGAGCTTACATGTTTGGGGTACAGTTGGTTACGCAGAAGAGTGCCACTTGTGGGCAGATTGTATTTTGCTACATGGCCGTTATCTGAACAGTGACCCAGATGTGGCCAATTTAAAGAGGCATAATGTGTTCCGCAAGCATCTGTTGGTGCATTTCAGTGGTTGACTGATTGTTAACTGATTATGGAAACTATAGGTGGACCACTCGTGTACAAGCATATTTGCACAAATGGGTCAACTGACTTTTGCTACTTGGGATAACTTGTGTATACTATCGTCAACAGTGTTTTATATTGTGTATACATGATACCCAGCTACATTCGAGGTCCTGAAGGCTTGTGCCATCTTCATGCAAAAAGAAGAACACCTACACCTATATTCTTCACAAGACTGATTCCTCACAGCCACCGACTCCTCACAGCCACCGACTCCTCAAAGCCACCGGCTCCTCACAGCCAACTACTCCTCACAAATCCGACCCCTCACTAGACCGACCCCTCACAAGACACCTGCCAGCTGACTCCTGCCAACTGACTCCTGTCGACTGAATAACTAACCTCTAAGTCATCAATATATTCATTTATGTGTGCAGATAATTCATCACGCTCATTGCATGCATTGTTGGGTATCAACCATTTGTTATATGGCACATGGCCGATGCTGTTTGACAAGCTATTGAGCGACTAATTCTCGGGTTAAATGAACGGACGCTGGATAACTCACCATCGATATCGAACATTCGCTAGCATGCCCATGACCATCGATGGAGCCCCATCTTATCGGGACTCGAACCAGCGCCACACTCGCCAACATCTTCGCTGCACAGAAGCATGTATCCATGTTTGCGAAGCATTTCACAAACCGTTCATCAATTGCACGAACTTTCCCTCTTCAATTCGCTTTAGGAAAAACATTGTGAACGATGCACCTAATTGGAGGACATTTCTTGTACTGCTCATTTAAAGAGCCCAGCTTATGCTCACAGAAATAAATCTGCCATATATTTTAAATGGCAAAATTGTGCATTTTTTATATTAAAAATGTGGAAGCACTCTGAGAAAACCCATATACATATTCGTGCTAGGAGGAATCACAGATAATTTGATAACACGCAGATGTCATCGATACATAAACATAATAAACAATACATTATTGTAATACTTATATTTGTAGGTATATGTAACTTATTTACAAAATATTCATAGATATAAAAAATGTATTTAATTTACTTTATACATAATCATTCATGTATCTATATACATGTGATATTTACAAACGTAAAGTAAAATAAATTACATTTAATAAAAACAGTTCCATTTTATGTAAAGATAATGAAACAAAGTACGTATATAAGGCATCACAGTCTATTAGAAGCGAGTAAATATTACTACAACCATAACGAGTTAAGGCCCCGCCCCCTTCCTCCCACGCCGTACGCAATGATGGTGTAGGTCACTTGCAGGCATGATGCAAGCTACGCTACACAGAATGTTCGAACAAGGATTACATCTCGTTGAAAGCCAAACCCGCCCACCCATATTGGCTTCGTTCCCGAAAAGACGCAAATATAGATCTGGCTACACACATAGTGCATGTGACCGTCGCAGTCCTCGCTGAAATACACTGGCGAACAATCTTTCCGTAAGAGTTCGTGTATAAACTGCATATACACGCCATCCTCTACCCCACTTTAGATAGCACCTCGCCACTCGCACGTGCGTGTAGATGCGCCATGGGGTACCTCTGTCGGGGTCATCATAGCATGATGAACACACACACTTGGTAACAGTATTTTGATTGCGTACCAGTTTTCATTTCGGACTTATTATGAAGGTAGGCAGACCATCCCAGCATCCGCCTGAAGTGATTTTGGGAAACTATGGGAAAACCAAAATCAGGATGGCCGAACCGGGACTCGAACTCAGGTCCCCTCGAATGCAAATCCAAAAGTTAACCACTGCACTACCTCGCTCAGTGACGTATTAGGAATAAGATCGCTAAATAAAAGATACATCCGAAGCTTTCCTGTCCGAGAGAAGAGAGAACTTGTGTGCACGAACCTAGCAAATGGAACGAAAATGGAACCAGAAAAGGTATAGCCAGGCCACTGTTAATAAATCACATTTTGTATTTCTTTCTTAGTGTCATTTTACATACAGCCTTTCTTTCATCCTTCCATAGTTACACTTAAAAAAATAACACGCTCACGAACCTGGCGAATACAACTCAAATATTCCAACCATACTAAACAGTATATAAATCGTCCGTGGAAGGGTTTGTATCTAAGCTCATTTTAAATAAAAATAACAATTCAGTTACTTACTAATTTGTGTCAACCCCTGAAGTTGGTCTACGTATTCGATTTGCTAAGAAATATTGAACTTTATATGTCCAATGGTATTGTGTAATTTTTCCTTGATTGTTGAGAGCTTTTTTCAGTATTTTTCATTCACGCAATTTATGAACTCGTAGTTATAGTTAGCCTACGACCATGGCTTAAGGTAACTGTCATGTTATTTCATTCATTTTGGTTACCATGTCTAGAGCTGTTTCTGCAAGAATCTGAACTTATACGTTTGAACCCCCCTAAATTTATTCGGAACTTCGTTTATTTTAATACCCCTGCATGTGTTATCGTAGCACCAGTATTTAAAATGTACATGGCTCAGGACATTAAGAGAAATTTTTCTTCATAATATTTCCCTCTCAGACCATGGTACACCACTAATGAAATTGTCACATTTCTTTAATTTGTGTAAATTTAAAGTGTTCGTCCGAAAGTGATCAATAACCAAGTAACCATAGTGCATTCAAAATGGAGCCACGTGCTTATATCTGGGTAAAATACGTAGGCTTAATAAATAACAACTAAACCGATTCTCTTCTGTTTGCTTTGTACATATACTTATTCCATGCCCACGTTCATGTAATTAAATATTTGGCACGGCATGCAAAGTTCCAGGCTACGCCAACCCCGATGTAGATATTCCCGGAACACTATTTTCCTAGCCTCACATAAAAAAAAACAAATCTAAAAACTCTTCTTTCTTTTTTTGCGGCAGATGATTAGGCTTAGTCAGGAACTTAGATTTCTAACTGATATGGAAAACGAAAAAAAAAAAAACACAGCATGCATTAAAACATTGGTAATTCTATGTACCGGATTAAAAAACAAGAGTTCATGATTAAAATGGACAACACATCTAAAATCCAACGAACTTGCGCCCTCGCTTAAAAGCTTCCTTCAGTTTATATAAACGAAGAACATTTCCTTTGTCAAATATATTTTTTTTTCAATATTAAAAGTTTTTACTGAATCCTCAATTGTGAAAACGTATGTGACCAAAACCAATTTCTAATTTACATAATTTGTAAATTAAAACTTTGAATAATTTCCTATTAAGAGAAATTGTTAACTGAATAAACACACATATTTTCTCGAGGATCTCCCATTTCCCACGCCCTTGCATTCCAGCGCTAATCGATTCCTACACCGCTCCGCCCTTGTGGGCTCTCAAGACCTTGATGTAAAGAGCCACCCAAATCTTTTCACTCTCTCTTCATACATATTTTCAAATATTTTTATTTTTATTTTTAATCTTAAGTTTAAATGATATTGTTAACCATTTGAAACCCACTTATTTTTACGGTTGCAGGTGTTGCACACAAATAATGTTATGATGCGTGCAGTACCCAAGTCGACACAACTATTGTTTCGTTGTCACAGCCAATGAGCTATAAGCTAAATGTTAGGCTACAGTTATATGCGCCAATTATGATCTAGACAAGTAAGACGGTAAGGTCAATGATCATTTCAGACCAAAAATTACCTTTACGTGCGTAATGTATACAATTGTGTTCACTAGGACTGAATGGATTCAGACAACACCACACTGCCTAATGCTAAAGGCAGCTCTAATATTTTCTTATGTGAAAAAAAGTTATATTCTGTATTTTGGAAATGAAACATTAGTTAAAATTTAATTCGTTTTCTCCGGCCTAGAAGCAAACTCAAGTGTTTCTAGCACACAACGTATATATTTTCAAATAACACATAGTTTTTATTTGAAAAAAAAAAATGCTTTTAGACAGCAAATACTATATATTCTATATATACACTATATATAGTGTACATATAGTATTTTAGACAGCATATACTATATCCTACTAATATTATATATTGCTAAAGTCTGTGTGTATGTCTGTTACCACTCAGCTCCATAACGGCTGAACAGATTTTGATGAAATTTGGTACGAAGGTACTTTAGATCCTGGAATAGGATACTTTTTATCCCGGAAAATGGTGCGCTTCCTGTGGAATAACAACAAAACGTAATTCTGCAACGGCTGGGAACGTGACGGAAATATTATTTTCCTCTGGTGTCAGAGTTTATCAGGCTGCCCAACGACCTCTGAAATGTCTTAACGACTGCTATCAATCGATAATAACCGGGACCGAATATTTAACATGCCCTCCGAAGCCCGGAAGCGCTCAGATGTTATGACACTAAACGGTCACCCATCCAAAAGGTGTGCCGCTGAGAACGTTGCTTAACTTTGGTGATTGATTAAGATCCCTCAGCCAAGCGCAATAAGTAGTACCTAAGTAAACTTATTTCTAAAGATACCACTTGATGAAACTCACATTTTTTGTTTTCATACATCGAAGAGGAAAGCGGAAATGTGATAACTACGCGATAGTTGCACAGTTACACTCCGAAAACAATACCCTACTTCTTGGCTATCGGGGAAAAAATACTTCCTTCCTTTTGGATTGCCGTAATCAGTTAAAAACCTAGGCCAAAATAGTATAATTTTATAATTATGTTTTTACATAAATTAATTGTCCTTTCTCAATTTATTTAGTAGTGTATCACTGTAAAACTCAATTGTACCCGGACGAAGCCGGGCAGGTTCGCTAGTAGTATATATATATAAATAATTACATACCATTGCATAATGTTTTATTATTTAACAGGTATCTTAAAACACATGTGTAACATCATGCGTAAATCTATCACCATCTTTCTCCATAAAAATTACGTGTACGTTTGTCACGTTCTGACATTAAAGTCTATTCCGAAGCTTTGCCAAAGTTCTACTGCCATGCAAACAAAGCTTAGAAAATTATGTCAACGTGACAACGAACCGCATTCGTGCGCACTAACTTTAGGTAAATAATATTTCTTACTAGGCATTACTAACACACCTGTTTACGTAATTTACATATAAAAGTTTAATTTAGCCAATGAAAATAAGGTACTTAACAAGATACTTGTGATACACGACACATATAGAAAACATGAAATACATGAAAAGTTTGATTCAAAAACAATTAATAGAGATGCGTTTCAGTCTGTTCGAAAATAAATTATTATACCTGACATTTCTCTATTTGCTTATGCTCTAAGGATGAAGTTGGCTTTTCAAAAAATTTCACACACTATAAAAACCATGGCTTAGAAACAGTATTTTATTTAGAGACGTGTTAACATATTAAGGAGCCCGCCTACTTGAGCAATGTTAATATACATGATGCCACATTTAATTATGTTCCTGCTACTTAATATTTTCAAAATTTCGATATTGGCATACACTGAGGCGACAAAAGTCATCGGATAACTCCTAATATAGTGTCGGACCTTCTTTTACTCAGCGAAGTGCAGCAACTCGACGTGGCATGGACTCAACAAATCGTTCGAAGTAACCAGCAGAAATATTAAGCCATGCTGCCTTTATAGACGTCCATAATTGCGAAAGTATTGCCGGTGCAGGAGTTTGTGCACGAACTGACTTCTCGATTATGTCCCATAAATGTTCGATGGGATTCATGTCGGGCGATCTTGGTGGCCAAATCATTAGCTGGAATTATCCACAATGCTCTTCAAACCAATCGCGAACAGTAGTGGCCTGGTGACATGGGGCATTGTCATCCATAAAAATTCCATAGTTGTTTGGGTACATTAAGTCCATGAATGGCTGCAAGTGGTCTCCAAGTAGCTGAACATAACACTTTCCAGTCAATAATCGGTTCAGTTGGACCAGAGGACCCAGTCCATTCCATGTAAAAACAGCCCACACCATTATGGAGCCACCACCAGCTTTCACAGTTCCTTGTTGACAACTTGGATCCATGGATTCGTTGGGTCTGTGCCACACTTGAACCCTACCATCAGCTCTTAC
This sequence comes from Clitarchus hookeri, assembly GCA_002778355.1. Classification (NCBI taxonomy): domain Eukaryota; kingdom Metazoa; phylum Arthropoda; class Insecta; order Phasmatodea; family Phasmatidae; genus Clitarchus; species Clitarchus hookeri. The sequence goes on from NQII01001044.1 coordinate 550,161, forward strand.
CAACTGAAATCGGGTCTCACCTGACTAAGCCACAGTTTTCCAGTCGTCTAGGGTCCAACCAATATGGTCACGATCCCAGGAGAGGCGCTGCAGGCGATGCCGTGCTGTTAGTAAAGGAACTCGAGTCGCTCCCTTGCTGGCATAGCCCAGTACTGTCAAAGTTCGCAGCACTGTCCTCACAGACACGTCCGTCGTACATCCCACATTTATTCCTGCTGTTATTTCACGCAGCGTTGCTTGCCTGTTAACACTGACCATTCGGTGCACATGTCGTTGGTCTCGGTCATTAAGTGCAGGCGGTCGGCCACTGCGTTGTCCATCGTGGAAGTTTATGTCTGAAATTAGGTATTCTCGGCACACTCTTGACACTGTGGATCTCAGAATGTTGAATTCCCTAACCATTTCCGGAATAAAATGACCCATGCGTCTAGCTCCAACTACCATTCCGCGTTCAAACTCTATTAATTCCCGTCGAGCAGCCATAATCACGTCAGAAACCTTTTCACATGAATCATTTGACTACAAATGAAAGCCCAACCAATGCACTGCCCATTTATACATTTTGTATGCGATGCTACTACCATCTGTATATTTTCATATTGCTATCCCATGACTTTTGTCACCTCTGTGTATATCGGCAGGCAGCAGCACTATCGTATTTGACATATGTAAAACTTCTAAATTGTTATATACCAAAAAGCAAATGCACACTGAAAAGCCAAAAAACTAGTACACCTACCTAATATCGTGTAGGGCCCCGCGAGCATGCAGAAGTGCTTCAAGACGACGTGGCATGGACTCGACTAATGTCTGAAGGTATGCAAGAGGCAATTCACACCTTGAATCCTGCAGGGCAGTCCACAGATCCATAGGAGTGCGAGGCGGTGGAGACCTCTTCTGAACAGCACTTTGCAAGGCATCCCATATATGCTCAATAATGTTCATGTCTGGTGATTTAGGTGGCCAATGGAAGTGTCTAAAGTCAGAAGAGTGTTCCTGGAGCCGCTCGATAGCAACTCTCAACGAGTGGGATGTTGTATTGTCCTGCTGTAATTGTTCACGTCCGTCGGAATGCACAATGGACATGAAAGGGTGCAAGTGATCGGACAGGATGCTTGCGTATCTGTCACCTGTCAGAGTCGTATCTAGACATATCAGGGGTCCCATTTCACACCAACTGCACACGCCCCATACCATGACAGAGCCCTGTGGACATGTAGGGCCCATGGATTCATGAGGATATCTCCATACCCATACACGTATATCCGCCCGATACATTTGGAAACGAGATTCGTCAGACAAGGCAACGTGTTTCCAGTCATCAACAGTCCAATGGCGGTGTTGGTGGGCCCAGGGGAGGCATAAAGCTTTGTGTCGTGCGTTCAACAACAGTACACAAGTAGGTCTTTGGCTCCGAAAGCCCATATCAATTATGGCCCGTTGAATGATATTTCGCACGCTGGCACTTGTTGATGCCCCAGCATTGAAATCTGCGCCAATTTGAGAAAGGGTTGCACGTCTGTCACGTTTAATGATTCTTGTCAGTCGTCGTTTGTCCCGTTCGTTCACGATCTTTTTCCGGCCGCAGATATGTCGAAGATTTTATATTTTATGCGATTCCCGATATTCACGGTACACTCATGAAATGGTCGTACACGAAAATCCAAATTTGATCGCTACCTCGGAGATGCTATTTCCCATCTCTCTTGCACCGACTATAACACCACGTTCAAACTCACTTAAATCTTGATAACCTGCCATTGTAGGAGCAGTAACCGATCTAGCAACTTTGCCAGACGCTTGTTCTCTTCTTATATAGGTGCTGCCGACCGCATCACGTTACTCTGATTGGTTCCATACCTCTGTTATTTGCATACGCACGCCTTTACCTTTTTTTTTTTTTTTGGCTCTCCAGTGTAGTTTGGTTACTAACTTCTTAGAACATTTTGTGTTTTCCTCCGCGGACTTACATATAGGATGGATTTCATTGGTTTCAAATACTGGGAAAAGGGGAAATTGCAGTCTTTATGCTTCTCGTTTGCGTATTTTTATGCAAGACTAGCAATGTAATTTAAATTATGGGGAGCTGGGTGGTGTAGTTTTCCAATGCTCATTGAATGTTTAGAATGTTTCTGGACAGGGGCTAAGTTATTTTCAGGTCAAACAAATCAGAGCGCCTAAACATCGTGGCATGGAATTAAAGAGGACATGGATATGTTCCTGGGGAATCTCCCTCAGTGTGGTGTGTATGCGAGTTCACAAAGCATCAACAGTGGTTACTGGAGGACCATGAAGAACAAGTCGCCGACCAACCGTTTCCCAGGCATGTTCGATGGGCGCAATGTCAGGTGAACATGCAGTCCATGTAAGCAGTAGTATCCATCGTTATTTGAAGAAGACTTGCACATTCCTCGCCACATGAGACCAGGCATTGCCCTTCTGAAATATAGCATGTGAAGTTGGCTGAAAGAGGGGCAGTGCCTCGGGCTCTAAAACCTCGCTGATGTAGTTGTTGCTGTTCAGATTGCCCTCAATATGTATGAGCCGAGATCGCATGATGTATCCAATGGCACCCCAACCCATCACACTTGGTGTTTGTCCGCTATGTCACTCGACAATGCCGGCTGCCAGATTGCGGTCACCACAGTAGTGCCTAACACATATACTGGCATCACTGTATGACAGGTTGAAGCGGGACTCGTCCGAAAACACTACATTTTACCACTCAGCACACCAGCGATGGCATTCATATGCCCATTGCCGTCTGAGACATGTTTGGTTTCTGGACAATAAAAGCAGACACAATGGCATGTGTGCCACCAGTCCAGCCCACAGCAGACGGTGTCGAACCATCTACGCAGACAGTTGCAGTGCTACAGTGTCGAGCCAACACTGTGCACGAGGCTGTAGGGTTCGTTATGGCCATGCAGACAAGATGGCAGTCATTCCATGCTGTGGTCACATTGTGTGGTCCAGTACCCGCTCGTCGCTGCGTACGACTCTCTTCTATCAACTTGGTACCCACACGCATAACTGCCATAGCAACATACCCTGTACGAGTCGAAATGTGATGGTATGACAAACCCATTTTCTGGAGACCGATCATTCAGCCCTGTTTGAACTTACTCACATGCTGATATGGCACCCATGATGTCGACAATGCATACTGGCATTTGTTTTCACTTCGTTTGATGGCTCTTCATTGACTGAGCTTGGGGTATCACAGACCTTTCCAGTTACACAAGAGAGGACACTGCTGGGCTTATGTGTACACCATATATCTGCGATCGTAATCACTTGTTACTGGTACACTGTTCTAAACACCCTCCGAGTTTGGATTCATTCGGGCCATACTTTCTGGGTATTGCAATTTTCACAAATAATAGTGTATCTTTTTGTTCTGTACAGCAGGAGCTACTGATGCTTATTCCGCCTTTCCTGCCCTGCCAGGCCGTGGGGCTCTGTTGCGGCCATCATGCTGTAAACTAAGCTAAGTACGCTGCCATCAGAGATACCACACGTAGTCACGGGGCCCCACAGTTGCACTATGTTGCTCCAACTCCCTGCAACTGACCGGGTGTCTCGGGGTCAATGAATGCCTTCTTTACGATCTCAAGCAACTCTCTATGCGATTATTTTCCTATGGAAACTGGTGTAATTACTGGTATTCCATGGTAGTATGCCAATATTTCTTTCTTTTATAAACTGAGGATTTGGAGGCGACAGGCCCCATAGCACCTTTCCTCCCACCTGAGTGGAAGTCCCCCTCTACACTGGTTAATGCCAGCACCAACCATAACAGTGGAAAAATAAGATCCCGTCCCATCTCTACTAGTTTTTCTTCGCCCCACTAATAAAGAGCATGGTACCTAACTATCTGTCTGCTGTGTCATTCTCTATTAATGCATGCAAATATTTTTTAATTATTTTCTCTCAAAAGGTTTTTACAGCGTCTTTGCCGGTTTGTTTTCCCTTTCTCTTCATAGTTATAGGTTAACTATAGGTACACCTAGGGAGATAGTTAAGGCCCCAAATGCGGTCATGGCTACCCAATACCTCTCTGCCACGATGCATGCCTACTAGCATGTATTCCCTCCCCTGCAGGCATAAGGAACTCAGCCATGAGCCGCAACTAGCTCCCGTCCCTAACTCGGACATACATCTAACACTTAGAATTAGGGTAAATTAAGGAAAAAAATTAAATATCTCACTCCGATATCAGAGCTTTCCATCTGCATATCTGAATTCATCTCTGCTCCGTCGCCATTTTGCGTCTAGTGAGAGAATTTGAGGTATTATGGTCGCCTTTAATTTTCCTGCGAGTATTAGTCGGGAATGTATGTTATTTTTTAAGTAAACTTTTATTAACTGGTTAAATAATTTTGTTAATGAACTCAATAGTATTTTATGCAGATTACTATTTTTAATTAACTGATTGCATTCTTATTTATTAGTTTCCATATTATTTTTTAATGACTAATTGCTTTCTTTTTATATTTTTTTTCATTTTGTTCTTAATTATTTTCTTTTTTGTCATGTTTTTATATTGTTTTTTAAAATAACTTATTGCTTTGTGAACAAGCGCTTCAGTATGTTTTTACATATTGTTTTTATATAACTAATTGCATTCTTATTAATATTTAATTACATATTATTTTTTACTGCTTTCTTATTAATCAATTTTTCATTTTGTTTTTAATTGATTTCTTATGAATGAACTTTTTAATAATTCTTCATTTGGTTTTTTATAAGGAAATGCTTTCTTATTTATCATAATTGCATATTTCTTAATTGATTTCTTATAAACAAACTCTTTAATATTTTTCATTTTGTTTTCAATTGCTTTCTTATTAACCACTTTTTTTCATTTTGGTTTAATTGCTTTCTTATGAACGAGTTTTTTAGTATTTTTTCTATATTGCTTTTAATTCCTTTCTTATTAATGAGCTTCATAGCATTTTTCATTTTGTTTTTTAAACAACTAATTGCTTTATAAACGAGTTCTTTGGTATTTATTTGCATAATGTTTTTATGCAACTAATGGCTTTCTTATTAGTATATTTTTACATATGGTTTTTAATTGCTTTTTTATTAATAATTTTTTGGCATGTCTATTCAATGTTAGTTATTAACTACATTTATTTGTGCAGTGATTGGCAGCAAGAGCATCAAGTCCCTTCGCCAAAGGTTCGCGCTTGGCCTGACAATGGGTATCGGGATTAGTCAGCACCTACTTGACGTGGTCGAGGTTATCCAGGGCTGGTTGAGTGTTGGATTGCCTGGCGCCATAACCCAGTGGAAAGTTAATGATGAGGGTCATTCGAGCCAGGGACCCCTGGATATCTCTGTCAGTTTGTTGATGATGTTGTCATGTACTTACTGTTGCGCTATTTATATCTTATGACGAGACTGTAGACCATCTCGTATGCCTGAAATATACTATGAAATTGTGGGTAATGCTACAAAGAGTGTAGTAACCTACAATTAGTCGACACACATTTAACTTTGTAAAGTGGTTTATTCACTGTACTTGCTTACAGGTGAATAATGCATGAAAATGGACCCAGCACTTACAGCCTGCCGGTGGCCTTAGCGTGAAATAAACATGGTATTATGTTTATACACTATAGCATTCAGCTCTCTGGTGAGAGGGCGGGTGGCTCTCCACTCGTTACTTAAAAGAAATAAAAGAAATGTTCCTGTTAACTAATTTAATATTGCAGTGAAGTGATTACAGCCTAAATGAAGGTACCGAGGGGGCTCGCGAAGCAGGCGACCAATGTCACCGGTCTGGTCCGAATGCTGAGACGAACTGGCTGAGTGACCTCGGTTTCCGTCATGAGTTACGAGAACAGAAGTCAAACAGCGAATGATGAAACAAAACATGAACACTGTGATATAATTGCAATGGTGAAATTTGTATAAATTAGTTGAACATGTTGGTGACAAACCCGTTTATTAACAAATGTCTGTTAAGATTGAAGTTGTGAATTTGACGGGGCATGTCACCTCACTAAATGACATGTTACAAGGATGGAGGCCTTTATAGGCAATCTCCCTTTTTGAAAATATAATTGACCTTTTATAAAAACAAATTAAATACAATATTATGTTTCTTATAAAAAGTGTTTGCGTTTCAGTTCCTGTGACATATCAGCATTTCACTAGCTACAGTGTTGCCAGGTGGCTGTCTCCTGGGGGGATGGACGAGTCCACCTGGGCAAAGGAGTGTGGAATGTCATGCTTGATTGTTATTAATACAATAAAACACATCCCACACACCCCTGAGTTACCACTTGTAATAAATGAGTAGGATGGTATCTTGAGTTACATAATACTTGTCGGCAAGAAGGTGTAAGTTCCGTTCTTGTCGACCTGCACTTCGCACTCTTGGCCTGATGTGGTTGGTGTAGCCCGATGTAACTTGTGTAGTAGTTGTGACTGCGGCGGTCAGAGTGTGCATAAGGAGCTCGTGGACATGTGGTTCACGTCATACTGCTATTTTCCAACCAGTTGCAATTCTTTTGAGCATAAGTAATAGCACAATCGAGATAATTAAATGAAAAAGGTTACATATTTTGATCGTGTATATGTTTTAACATGCAATGGACTTTTTTTATATGTTATGACTGGACATAGTCCCAGGTCGGGCAAATTCCTGGAGTTGTGTCTTCAGTCGGCTTGCAGTCCTGCATTCATATCCGTAAGAAAACCCTCATATATTCAGGCAAATACAAGCAGTGAATATTTACGGCCACAAGAAGAATATTTTGCATGTTTATTAGACTTTTTTTACATTATGTGGTTAACATGTGTCCAATTGAAGTGACTTCAGTGGTATGGCGTCAGCGAGTCCCCTTTTGCCCAATCAAGATCGTCCAATTCACGGGAGTCTCTAGCAACATAGCCTATAGTTGTTAGGAGAGTGACTGCAGTCGTCCTTTTCTTCTTCTCGTACCCTCGCTGTGTTAATATAAACTGTTATTTTAAAACAACTACTCACATTGTAAAAAAATATTCATAAATAAATAAATTGTCCATAGCTTTAAATATGCAGTATGACTAAGGTTATTCTTGCCGTAGCATATATGTGGTGTGGTCGCAAGGTTACCCAGGGCTGGTTTGATGTTATATTGCCCAGCACCATAACTCAGTGGTGAGCTAATTATGAGGGTCGTCCGGTCGACGGCCCATGGGGACCCTGGTAATCCTCCGTCAGTTGGTTGATGAGTTATCGCTTACTTACTGTTGTACTTTTATAACTGTTGACGAGACTGTAGGCCGTCTCATACACCTAAACTATGCAAAAGAAATGCCTGTAATACTACAAAAGGTGGGCTACAATGAATTGACACTGATTTCACTTGGTTGAGCAGTTTATTCACTGACCTTGCTACAGTGCAATAATGCGTGAATTATGTATGGTAATGGGCTCAGCACATAAACGATGAAAAACACGTGGTCTTAGATTGAGACGCGATTGCGTTAAACTCTCCAGCGGGAGTGCAAGTGGCTCTCCCCTCAGTACATTAAAATAACACAGATGTTCAGGTTGACTAATATAAAATTTTGGTGGTGAAAATGATTGCAGCCTACATGCTGGTATTGAGGGGGCTCGCGGAGCAGGCAACTGACACCGCTGGTCTTGTTCCGGTGCTGAGACGAACTGGGGCGAGTAATGTCCGCTACTGCCACAAGTGACGACAACCATCATCAAACGCAGAACGATGAAACATTGCATGCACAATCTGTGATGTGATTATGATGATAAAAAATTGTACAAATTAAATTAAACAGATTGGTGACATCCCCGTTTATTAACCAATATCCGTTAATGTTAAAGTTGTGAAACGTATGGGGAAGGTCACCACACTAAATGATTTCTTATAATTTTGGAGGCCTTTATAGGCAATCTCTATTTTATAAAAACATAATTACTCTTATATAAATACACATTAAATAAGTTACTACATTTTCTCATAAAAGTGTTTGAATTTCACTTCCGATGACTTGTTTAATTACACTGGGTACAGCGTTGCCAGGTGTCTGTCTCCTGAAGGGATGGACGAGTCCACCTGGGCAAAGGGGTGTGGAATGCCATGCTTTATTGACATTTATACATGAAAAACACCCCTGGCTGTAGGCGTGAATGCGGTGACTGTGTTAAATATGTTTATAAAAATTCTGTGCACTACTGGATAACACTATGAGGCACATATCTCTTCAACTCCGGCCTACCAGCCAGTTAATGTCACCAAGTGGTGCGTTGCGTCGTATTCATCTTTGCGAGCTTTGAGGACGAAACAACTAATTGCCAGTGCACCCAACGGCTGTGGCTTTGGGGTAAACACCGTTTCGGTTCGGCTACCAACTTATTAAAAGAGTTGCCTCATGTAATAAATGAGTAGGGCGGTCTCTTGAGTTGCGTAATCCTTGTCGGCAAGAAGGTGCAAGTTCCGTTCTTGTCGACCCGCACTATGCACTCTTGGCCTTATGTAGTTGGTGCAGCCCGGTGTAGCTGATGTTGTTGTGTCCGCGGCAGTCAGAGTGGGCACAAGGAACTCGTGGACGTGTGGTTCACGTCATAGCATTATATATTTAAAGGGACACATAACTGTTAAGCGTTAGTATTACATAATTTTTAATAAATTTTGTGATAGCAAAATTTATTTAGCTTTATGTACTTTATGCTACATAGTTAATTGGTGGCTGGGTAGTTTTATATGCTCAACCTTTGTTGGCATATATTAATTATGTAATTTTTTTAGAAGTTTTTTTTTCAAATAATAATTTTTCCGTAATTATTGTTTGCCTGTTGTGACCACATTATTAATATTATTCCTACCAAAGTGTTGCAGGTTTTTTTTATTAAGTCTGCAGCATGGAGGGTGGCCATTCCAAAGAATTATTTATGCGATTTCAACCAAGTAGAACGTACTATGTATGCTTTGATATGTATAGACAAGTACACAATTTGTTAATTGGTGACTGTCTCCGTACCTGCGCGCAAGTGTTACTTCGCTTCCTAATGCTAGAAAATGTATTTTTCTGGTCCTCATTCTACCATGTTTTTTTGTGGTTACTATTTTGCATCTGATGTTACGTTAATATCAAGGGAATATTTTGTAAGAAATTACTTAAGTACATTGTTCCCTGTTGACAAGCAACTTAAAATAAAGCAATGATATCTTTCCGCAATGATATCTTTCCTACGATCGAAAAAAATTATCATTTACGTATGGTATTAATAATCAGTATGAAATTTACATATCGAATGTGAGGTGTGGAGTAGTCGAAACCTTTTACTTAAATTAACACGGACAGCTATCTCATATCTACACCCCAAATCAGCGTAACAAATAATGGATGTTAGTGAGTCTCGAACCAAACACTCCACTGTTGAGAAACTTAACCCGTTTCCATATTATCACTAAGTGTTCTGGTAGGAAATACACATTCGATGTAGGATTTGCACTTTAAAAAAAATAAATAGTTATGTTTAGCAAAGTTAGAAGGATTTTGTCAGGAATATATGAGATGCAGATTAGAGTGAACTTATTTATATGTAGTTTCCGAATTTATATAATTGTGTATATGGTAGAATGTGTTGAGCATTTAGTATGCAGTTTCTCTTTATAGAAGTGAACAAGAATTGATTAAATACCAAACATAAATAAAATATTTTAAGATACGCGATATCAAAGCTAGTCCCAAGTACATGGCAAGACATAGTACTTAATATAAATCTTAGCACTACAAACAGAACAAATGATTAATATAATAAAATTTAAATGTGCTATTAGTTTTTTTTTCTTTTTGAGATTAAGCGACAGACTGGTTAATGAGCTGAATAGTTATCTCCTAAATATGAAGGTTGCCCTATTATAAGCTGTAATGTTATGTGTCGTGCAGTATTTTCCATGAAATATATGGGCTGACTGAACTCGCGATGTCATGTTTGCATGCAGAGCACACATGGCAATTTATGACTGAAAACGTAAAAAAAAAAAACGCCGATGCTTACAATTTAAAAATAAAGCTTTGTGAAACAGGAAATAATTAGCATAATTGTAAGTGATGATCTGTTTTCTCTGTCTGTGAGGTAGATGCATGAAAGGCAAAACTGAGTGTTAAATAGCTATGTGATGCCTCCACGATAACCAGGTATTCTGTGAGCGTGATACAGTGACACCAGTTTTATGTTTTGTAACAATTGATAGCAGAGTACATACATAGTTGAAATGTATACATCGCGTTTTGTCACCTTACTCGACTAATATCCAGAAAGGTCATTAGTTTAATGATTTGTTTTAATTGGAAAGAGCTATATCTAAATACTAATTGAAATAGCTTCAATTCGTTTCATAAATGAGTTTATAGTAACAATAATAAAATAATTAAATACATGCTTATAATATTTTAAAACAAAATAAATTATTATGTTATACCGAATATTTTTTTTTTTCCATTTATAATCATAAATTATCAACTTGTTCTGGGTTGCGAGTGTTAGCTGCAATCTAAATTTGATGNGATATCTAAATACTAATTGAAATAGCTTCAATTCGTTTCATAAATGAGTTTATAGTAACAATAATAAAATAATTAAATACATGCTTATAATATTTTAAAACAAAATAAATTATTATGTTATACCGAATATTTTTTTTTTCCATTTATAATCATAAATTATCAACTTGTTCTGGGTTGCGAGTGTTAGCTGCAATCTAAATTTGATGGTTTAATTTCAGTCGTTTCGTAAATAGTGGCACCTAAACATAGTATACAGTATTATTTGAATTCATACTGGTTCCAAGTTCCATGTGTCTACTAAATACATTGGATGGACAAAGTGTCGTAGAGAAAGAGTTGACATAAGGTTGTATGTAAAATATAGTAATGTTTTAATTGAATAATTTTTACATAATAAAGTTATTAGAATACACGCTATGTATATCAGGGCTTGATTTTAATTAAGATAAGGCGGCTGAAGGGGCGATATATTTGGTACGAAGATATGGGGAGGGGAGGAATTACCAAGCATTCTGTTATTATGCATGGTTTCTTAGCAGATGAAGGTTTGTATGAGCAGATAGTGAAATGCCTATACAAGTTATAATAATTTCGTGTAAAGCTCAGTAGCAGCACAAAAGTTTCCAAAACTTTATTCTTCTGGCTACCACGAATAAGATATAAAGATATTAAAAATAATATGTTTATACAACATTAACTTTAAATATATACCTTACATAAATAAAAATTTTTGGGGTAAGCGATATCGTAGTAGAAATGTGCATAATTGATACATGCGCGAAGAGCTGAGTATTTTATTATGTTGTTCGTAGTTAAAATATAAAGAAAAATATAAATATAAACAATTTAATATGTGGTTTTTTATATGTTGTAAAGCTGAATATTCATGTCGTAAATACTAATATTTAACCAACATTACGAATAACGAATGTCCCAATGGTTCGTGTGTTGTAGTACAAACGATTGATATCATGTTGTTACTTATGTATCGAAAACTAAAGACAGTTTCACATGCTTAAATATATATATTATATGATTACTTGAATTCAATTTATTAAACTATTAAATCACTTCAAATGCTATTCAAAGAATTGCATTCAATAAACTTTCACATCTCCATATAAAAGTTTATCACAAACATTTTAATAAAATCAGTTTTAAAAATACCAAAAGTAAATTTTTGTAAGTATCTATGACTCATGCACACCAAGAAAATAATTCGTTAAACCACAACTAAATTTGTTAACATTATTGTTTATTTTGTTTTTAAAAAAATATCCCTTCTCATTTTGTAAAAACATTAAATGGGTGCACACAACTCTATTGTTATGAAATGTTTCCCATTAATACTGTCAAAAAAGCGGTGATATAGCAACTGAAATTTTACATTTAAGAAAATAAAGAACGTGTTCTAAACGAAAAACTTGCAGGAAAACGAGACATTCAAGTTACTGAACAAGAAAATGGCCGTAATTATGACGTTTCTATGACATCATATAGCATTCAATGAATTGATTTCAATAAAAGTCGAAGGTAATATGAAGAAAACATTTGATCATGTAAAAGAGCCTTAGGCTTCCTATGCCAAAATGCTTGAAATTTGTACCCTCACACTTCAATAAAAAAATATTTTCATTGGAATTTGACTTTTATGTTGGTTCGTCTAGTATTATAGGGTTAAGTCATCCAATATGAGGATTACTGAATTCATTTCGTGGTCACTTTTCGTTGTGTTTGTCTTGTTACAATTTTTTTTTTGGAATGGATGATACAAGTGGGAACATGCAAATATTTTTTAATGTGCGACAAATTATTATTTTTACCACATAATTTTTCTTCCGACAGTTTTTAATTGGTTCTACAAATTATTTGATGGTAATACATAGAACTTATAAAGATGAAAAAATACTCCTCCTTTCCCACCTCCTCAGACATACCTTACACTAAAAACAGTTTTAAATATAATGGAAATTAATAAATAATTATAAACTAAACCATAATAAAAAATAAGATGACAGTTATATATTTATCATATCAGCCTCAACGAGAATTGTCCATCTCGAGGCACATAAAAATGGTAATAAAATTAAATGTAAAAAAATTTCCGAATGATGGTGGAAGAGGTGACAGTGTTGCAAAGTTTATACCACATTTAAAACCTTATTTGCCTACATGCACTGACAGCCGAGTTTTCTACAGCACTGGTCAAATTTCCATGCCAAGAATGCCGAATCGAAACCAACCACATCCACAGGAATTTTTTTTAGTTCTAGCAAATGAAAATAGTGTCTATAAAGGAACGGTTGCTGCATTCTGTAAATGGGAACATTGATCTTATACTAGAAGCAGCCCTAGTCGCCAACTCCAGTACCAACATGGCGGCCGAGCGAGAGCGACACCAGCAACCCTGGCAAGCGATAGTTTAACGAAGGTCTTAAGGGCATCCAATTAGGCGGACATCAGTGGCACACTCTGGCAAAAAAAAAGAACAATACAGGCACTGGTGGTGCAATCTAGTGGATGGGGAGAGAACTACATCAGATGACATCCAAGATGGTGGGATCGGTAAAAAGGTGAGTATTTGGGAAACAAGATTACGACTGAAAACAAAATGGCAGGGTCGAACGAAGGTGAGAAATCGAGAAACAAGATGGCGGATGGAAACCTGATGATGGGCAGAAACAAGATGGTGGATGGAAACAAGATGGAAACCTCAAAAATAATCCAAAAAAAAGACCCTTAAAACCAATGCTATAAAAAGAAACCTGAATGCAAAACATCAAAAAATAAACCTATAAAGGAAACATCTATACATAAATACATACATAATTTTGCGCTCTCGTCTGTAAACCCCCATATCCAGCATTCCAGAGAATTTTTTTTAATTTTCTTACAAAGAAAATGCAAAGGCATATGACTAAAAGGATCATACTCCCAAGCAGAGTTCTCTGCCTTCTTCCCATCTTATTTATTACCCTTCTTCCAATCAAAGCCATGGAGGCCAGGCACACTTACAATATTATTACTTCACACAGCTACCTGGAAAATGCAGGGCTGAGTACCCAAAGTGCCAAAATATATTACAAACAGATGCCATGGGGATGCAGTATAATGAACACATTGTCATTAAGTATTTTGAAAAGTATGCTGGTTTAACCACGAAAAAATGTGGGCTATTTTTAGAATTGCAAAATGGGATTTGGGAGCTTGTCCCGATGGACTTGTATTATCAGGAAATGCCGGGATAATGTTGTTGTTGAGGTAAAGTGTGAGCCTTCACCCATAACCACTGGTTCACAAAGAACAGCAAAAAAATGTTGAAGAGTCGTACATGCCATAATTGTATGCATATATGAGACTTTAAATATATCTCAAATGTATTTCTGCTTTCTCATTGTTATGGTCAACAAAAATCAGAATCTTAATATTAAAAAATTCTTATTTACGAATTGATGTGGAAATAGGAAATGCTACCATGGTTAATAAAATTATATTGCAATGCCTACTCCCAAAAATAGTTAAACCACATATTATCAAAGGAAAGCCAATCTGTGAACTAGACTAGATACTCAAAATAGAAGTGCTGAGAAAAAACTGAAAATTGTAATAACAAAAGAATAATCCCAGAAAAACTAAAAACCTAATGTTTTCGGAAATAATAGGAAATAAAACAATGAAATAAGTGGTGGATATTAAAATTCTATTTCAATGCAATGTTGCATTTCTGGAATTGGAATAATACATTTACACCCATAGTGTATCAGTATACAGCAAGGTACAAAATTTTTTCATCAAGTTTTAGTTATCATAGAATATAATTTTTCGTATTTAGCTTATATAACGCATATCTATGGACATGCCACAAACACCTAACCTCAAGAGACTAGAATATAATCTCTTGTAGTCATAAAAACCATTTAAATATTAAGTATGGATACAATATGAATTTGGTTTATCATCATGAAATCTGATATTTATTTTTGTGGAATATTTATGGTTGCATCACAAAACAATTATAGTAATTGTGACAATTATTGCGTGATTTCGTTTTGAAAACTTCAATTTTAGTGTTTTCTGTGTTAGTAAAAAACGTTCTTCGACAATACTTTTGTTGAAAAACTTTAAAATTATAACTTTAGAAAAAAAAATTTACAAGGTATTATTATTCTCAAAAGAAACTAAAATTCGAAGGTTACAAAATGGCACAAATTTTTGTATACTCCAATCTATAACAAGAGGCAAGTTTTTATAATTATATTTACACTGGAGGACCAAAAGAAACTGGTATAGACGTGCGGGCCCTTCATGTCAACAGGGGATTGTTCAAGCTGATGGAGGCTCTGTCATGGTATCGGTCATATGAAGTTGGCGTGAAACGGGACCCCTGATAACTCTGGATATGATTCTGACAGGTGACAGATACTTAAGCATCCTGTCCGATCACCTGCACACATTCATGTCCATTGTGCATTCCGACGGATGTGAACAATTCCAGCAGGACAATGCGACACCCCACACATCGAGAGTTTCTACCGAGTGCCTCCAGGAACACTCTTCTGGCTTTAGACACTTCCATTGGGCACCTAAATCGCCAGACATGAACATTATTGAGCACATCTGGGATGCCTTGCAACGTGCTGTTCAGAAGAGATCTCCACCGCCTCGCACTCCTATGGATTTGTGGACTTCCCTGCAGGATTCATGGTGTGAAATTACTCCTGCATACCTTCAGGCATTAGTCGAGTCCATTCCACATCGTCTTGCGGCACTTCTGCATGCTCCCGGGGGCCCTACACGATATTAGGCAGGTGTACCAGTTTTTTTTGCTCTTCAGTGTATAACGAAATGTTATTTTAGAAATGTATGTTTAAATTTTAATTTCGGCAAACTCATATAACATAATCGTCTAACATAAGCACAGTGCGCACATTGATAGTGTCATTCGGTATCCAGCTTGAATTTGATTAGTTACAAACAAAATAAATGTATATAAAAGTGAATCTTTAGTGCATTCTTGCTGCTCCAGATTGTTACATGCAATATATCGTTATCTATTTTGATACAGTTATTGCTTTAAATATACACTGCACAGCCAAAAAACTGGTATAGACGTGCGTATGCAAATAACAGAGGTATGGAACCAATCAGAGTAACGCGATGCGGTCGGCAGCATATATATAAGACAACAAGCATCTGGCAAAGTTGCTAGACCAGTTACTGCTGCTACAATGGCAGGTTATCAAGATTTAAGTGAAAATGAACGTGGTGATAGAGTCGGCGCACGAGGGATAGGACATAGCATCTCCGAAGTAGCGATAAAATTTGGATCTTCGCGTACGACCAAGTCACGAGTGTACTATGAATACTGGGAATCCGGTAAAACATAAAATCTTCGACATCGCTGCTGCCGGAAAAAGATCGTGAACGAACGGGACAAACGATGAATGATTAGAATCATTAAACATGACAGACGATCAACCCTATCTCAATTGGCGCAGATTTCCATGCTGGGGCATCAAGAATAGCCAGTATGCGAAATATTCAACGGACCATCATTGATATGGGCTTTCGGAGCCGAAGGCCCACTCGTGTACCGTTGTTGACTGCACGACACAAAGCTTTACGCCTCGCCTGGGCCCGCCAACACCGCCATTGGACTGTTGATGACTGGAAACACGTTACCTGGTCCGACGAGTCTCGTTTCCAATTGTATCGGGTGGATGGACGTGTACGGGTATGGCGACATCCTCATGAATCCATGGACCCTACATGTCAACAGGGGACTGTTCAAGCTGGTGGAGGCTCTGTCATGGTATGGGGTGTGTGCAGTTAGAGTGAAATGGGACCCCTGATACGTCTAGATACGACTCTGACAGGTTACAGATACGTAAGCATCCTGTCCGATCACCTGCACCCATTCATGTCCATTGTGCATTCCGACGGACGTTGACAATTCCAGAAGGACAATGCGACACCCCACACATCGAGAGTGGCTACCGAGTGGCTCCAGGAACACTCTTCTGACTTTAGACACTTCCATTGGTCACCTATATCCCCAGGCATCAACATTTTTGAACATATCTGGGATGCCTTGCAACGTGCCGTTCAGAAGAGATCTCCACCACCTCGCACTCATATAGATTTGTGGACTGCCCTGCAGGATTCATGGTGTGAATTTACTCCTGCATACCTTCAGACATTAGTCGAGTCCATGCCACGTCGTCTTGCGGCACTTCTGCGTGCTCGCGGGGGACCTACACAATATAAGCAGGTGTGCCAGTTTTTTTTGGTTCTTCGGTGTAATTCNAATATAAGCAGGTGTGCCAGTTTTTTTTGGTTCTTCGGTGTAATTCCGGACAATCGGTTCAATCACTCTCTTATATTATTCTGTGCTGGACACAGTATTTGTTTTTTAATCAATCTATAGCCCCTGTTCCACTAGACTTGTCTGGTTACATGTATTGTTTACTACAATTTATTTTTATCTTACGCATTGAATTAAAAAAATAATACAAGCACCTATTGCATTCGAAGGTCTGGTAGGAAAGTGCTAATTTTATACTGAGGCCACTACCTATATGGAAGTACACAAAAGTGTAGAAACAAATATTTAAAATTTAACTATAACATCACTGTTTATTATTAAAGTTGGCTGGTGATTATCTGAATAGATAATGGCAGCATGAATGTGACTGAGTAACATGTTGCACTTACAACTCCTTTTTAGTAATTTAGAGTAGAAATAATTTTCTTTAATATGCTGATCTTAAACTTTAAACGTATCCTACTGGTATGCCACATACAGTCTGCGGCATCATTCAACACAGACTCCATAAAATATCTGGCAAACAAAGATGCACGATTAACTACTGAAGGTAGTTGCAACATTGTATAACTATTTAGCATTTCATTGCTTCGAATTTTACCTACATTTGTATTGACAATGAATAGTGTCACAGTGCCAGATAAATAAATCCAATAGTTGAGTTTGTCGTCCTATATATTTAATTATCATACTTCTCGAAATTTGACGATTTTCTTTTAAAGGTATAGCTTATATTCTTCCTAACTTCTTCAAGTAAGCTATGTTATAAGAAAACTTGAATAATATTAAAATATTTATACATTTTGAAAAATGTAATACTGTAAAAATATTTTTTATTCGGCCTCTGAATAAGTTTTGAAGGTCATATGTGGCACTGGGAAAACTTAACTTGGCTATCACTGGAATACACCATTACCTTGAGATAGCATAGTACATATGTGTGCACAATGGTCTCACTAACCGAGCGAATATGTTGGCTAGCCTGCTCTCCTCTCCCCTCCATATTTTGGTCCATGCTACATGTTGCAGCCTGATACTTTCTTTCAAATGTTTCATTATAAAATCTCATGTGTCTCCTTTGGTGTCGGCGATGATGACTTTTTAAAGCAGTTCTTCATAGGCAAGAGTGTTATACAGATCTTAAGAGGATTGTAAATGTAACCTGTAAACTGTCGTTATGCAAACATGCAATCAATAATATCACATAATTCGAAACTTTATAAATAAATTTATATCCAAGAGTATTACAGTATGATTCAAAATCTGCAAATCTGTTTTGTTCGAAAGCAATATCACAAAAAAATACAGATGTAGTGAAAGGACATATTTTACATATAAACTCTTATCCCTCAGCTAAAGACTGCCTGAGATCAAATATGGCCATAACATCTTCACCAAGTACCAGCTCCGAAGTGAAGACTAAGAAACTTTCGAGAATAGGAACGTAAATATAGTCGTGCGGGTTACATGAACATTGTAACTGCGGATGCTCTGGAAGCAGTTTTGTAGACTGTATAGCCAGAATTCCGAGCAGCCCTCAGACCGGTGATATACAGTAGCTTTGAAAATGTCAACGGGAGGCAGAGGAACATAGCCTGCCGGCGGTGTGGACAGTCCCTTCTCTCTCCAGTGGCACGAAGAGGTTGCCAGTATACACAGCGGCATGCAGCACAGCAGACAGAGTAGCATCTGGTCGAACAGCTGACGGCCAGGGGAAGGGGTAACAGTATGCCCGGACAGCAAAACTGTCGTGGCACCAACGACAAATAGCAATGCTGCCAAATATTCCCAGATACCACCAAACTCCTGCCGATTTTACTCTGGTCAATCATGCATTGGCATAACGAAGGCACGAACCACTCCAGCCTGGCCCAAGAAAATGGAGCAATGAGGTAGGGAGATAAGGGACCCCTATCCTCCTTCACTGGAAATGTCGTGGAACCCACGAACAGTGCATCCAACCAAAACTCACGACAGATAGTATCTCGGACAAAACTTCCAAACTTGTGACANTGGAACCCACGAACAGTGCATCCAACCAAAACTCACGACAGATAGTATCTCGGACAAAACTTCCAAACTTGTGACACATTAAAGCTCATCCCATTCAGCATAAACCAATTTAATACAGTGGTGCTAATTGATACAGTCACATCATACAACTTCATTAATGAGCAGTTTGGTAACCAACACCGATATAGCAGTGCCAACTACAGATTATCGTAAAAATACAGACAAACGAAACCCTTTTTATGTACTAGACAAATAAATAACAGGAGCGAAATTAACATTTTGGCCATGGGGTTGCGAAGCTATGCATTTATTATGGCGACCAGAGCTGTCTTTTCGAGTCCGTGCTTGTTGGATCATAAAACACATTAACACTTCCGTAATTAGCACATGTATACAGGAAACAGTAAAGCCCTCACAACAGCCACAATAGCATTAGTAATATGGGACATCACCATGCCTTTCCCCATGTTAAAAATGCCAGGTTTGCATGAAGAGATAAAACTTAGAGTGCCATGGCTGATGGAGCAGAATGTGGTGATCGAAGTGTAAATTACCTCATCCATTTCGGACAACAGCAAAATGAGACAGCTTATCAGGTGTGTACATGGCTGCCATCCTCCTGCAATGCATCAACAATGCAGAACATGCTATTACAACCCNGACAGCTTATCAGGTGTGTACATGGCTGCCATCCTCCTGCAATGCATCAACAATGCAGAACATGCTATTACAACCATGCATGAGAAGCAACTGTATGTCACACCAACAGCTTACACTGCCTACCACAACCATATCATCGAGACAAAGATTAGTGAAATTATTCGTGATGGTGTAATTGAACATTCCAAAAGTAATTATAACTCAATCACAATCGCACCAAAAAACGACATGTCATGGGAGTTCTGCGTGGACTTACATTCACTTAACCAAATCACAAAAATTGTGTGTACCTTGTCATCAATGTAAACAGTACTGTTAACTTCCTTGGAAGAGCTAAGATAATGTCATCTTTCGACCTTACCGCCATGATAATGGCAAGTATCAATGAACCCCACCGACCATCACAAAACGGTTTTCACAACACCGGATGGGAGGAGATATCAGTTTTTTTCCATGCCCTTCGGCTTTAAATGTGTCCCAGCGACCTTCTAAGCTATGATGGTCCACGTCCTGGATGGTTACGTATCGAACTTCACCACCGCATACTTAGATGACATAATCACATGGTCGAACATGTGGGAGGACCACAAATGGACCACAAATGGTTTGTAGTCAGTGGCCTCACATGCGTGAACCACAAATGTCACATTGCCAAAGCAACAATTGATTTTCTGGGGCACTAGGAAGACAAACAGGGGAACTGCACCTACATGTCATTCATGAGTACCAACCACCTAAGACACATAAACAAACTGCAGAATATTCAGGGATAGTAAACTGGTTGTGATAGTGCATAAAAAATTTTTCTTCTGTAATGGGCCCACTCATGTGTCTGTTTGCTCACCATCGGCAGCGTCCATGCTGACCAGCGTTATGATGTAGGGCGTCACAATGCTGCTGTGTGACCCTTCCAGGCCGCTGCTGCTGTGGTGGGGATGTCGGTGTGCTGTGGATGAAGGCTTGGGGGGAGGTGAGGGCCCCGGTGAGAGGCTGCGAAGCCTCATTACACTCCCCCCGTCGCTTTGGCCGACGTCATCTGGAGTGCGGTCCCACTCTGTTGGTGCTGCTGGGAGTGCTGCGGCGAAGCCATACAGAGGGCTTCCCTGTGGGGAGCTCTGTCCCACAGGTGTCTCTGCTGGCTCGCCATCGGCAGCGTCCCTGCTGACCAGTGTTATGATGTAGGGCGTCACGATGCTGCTGGGTGACCCCTCCAGGCCTGCAGTGTTGCTGGTAGTGTTGATGTTTGCTGTCGGGGGCAACTCTCTCTCTGGAACCTCTTCTTCCTCCTCCATGTCCCTCGTGGGCGTTGAGACGCCGGGCGTCGTGACAGAGAAGAGGCGCTGGAGGACTCTGCCCTCGCTGTTGGGGCTCTGAATCCCGACCACCCTTGCGTCGTCGTTGGTTGTGTTGTTCGGGTGGTGCTCGCCAGCCTGTTGATCCAGCATCGTGAGGTTTGTCGTCCCCACTGCCAATCTGAGGTCGTTGTGGTGGATGGCGGCCCTCCTCCTGCTGCTAAGCCTGATGAGGTATGTGGTGTACCCCAGCTGCTTTATCACTGTGTGTGGTCCACTCCACTTCTGGGCGAACCCGACACAGAAATTCTTGGTGCTGTTTGAAATCTGGTGTTTCTTCACATATACCAGTTGGCCAGGCGCCAGCCATCGTGGAGCTCTCGTGGTGGCAGGCACCCACTCCTTGATGTAGTTCTCCTGGTTGTGACGG
>NQII01001044.1:571453-584540 GCA_002778355.1 Clitarchus hookeri
TCCACCTCAAGAAGGAGTCACTCACGACCAGGATGAACCTTTTCCCGGTGGAAGTGCGGGGGTAGGGCCCATGAGGTCCAGGGACACTGTCTCAAATGGCTCCTTTGGCACCCTAGGTTGTTGTTGTGCCACTACATCGGTTCTCCTGCTCTTGAAGTGGTTGCAGGGGACACACTCCCTCACATGTTGCCGTACATCCCTGCTCGCTCCTGGCCAGTGGAAATGTTGGTGGAGGTTTCTGGACATCTGTGTTGCTCCAGGATGACCGGCCAAATGGCTGTCGTGGACATGCTTCAGTACTTGCCCTCTCACTGCTACAGGTACATAAATGCACCAGGTTGCATCGGGATGCTGTTGACGGGTTTCCAGGTGTGTGTCGCGGATGCGCCACCACTCCCTATCTCCTGCATGATGTTCGCCATCTTCTCCTGGGTTTGTGGGCATTGTAGTTGTGCGTTGGTCACTAAGGCCTTCAGTTCGTCGAGCCTGGGTTCCGAGTTTGGTGTCGTCTCTATAGCATTGTAGGTTACCTGCTCGTTGCCTGTTGCGTGGTTGACAGTAGGGGGTAACAAGTCGTCCCACTCATCCCTGTCGACGGCTACTTCAGTGCCTGGCATCCTGGACAGCTCATCCGCCAGTTGGTTCTCTGCTCCGGGGACATGTTGCACAACCAAGTTGTATGATTGCAACAACAATGCCTCCCGGGCGAGTTTGCTCCTGGCTTCCTTCATGGAATGGAGCCAGAGTAGGCACCTGTAATGGGTCCATAGGGTGAAGCGCTGGTACTCGAGGTATGCCCTATAATGCTTCACTGCCCAAACCACTGCCAAACATTCCCTCTCGTTTACATCGTAACAACCCTCAGTTGGCCCAAACTTGGCGCTACCATACTCAATAATCTGGCTGTCATTGTTGATGCCCAATTGAAATAGTGCGGCTCCTAGGCCCTTCTCACTGGCATCTGTTTGGAGATATAGGTGCCTACTGGGGTCGTGACGTGCCAGGGTTGTGCACTGTCGAAACCTTCTCTTCAGCTCCTGGAAGCAGCTTTCGTGCTCACTGTTCCACTGGAACTTGCGGTTCGTGGACAGCATGTCGGTTAGGGGCGCTGTTATGTTTGCGAAGTCCCTGATGTTTTCCCTCAGCCAGTTCACCAACCCCAAGAACTTCCTGAACAGCTTGCGGGTTCTGGATGTTTCATGCTGGTCAATAAGGGAAAGCTGTTCCGGCGTAGGTCTACTGCCGTTTATGTCCACTAGGTGCCCAAGGAATTGGATGCTGGGCTTCCCTATGTGGCACTTCCGGTTCCCACAAGTTAGCTTCTTGATCACTAGGCGCTCTAGTACCAACGACAGGTGTTTCATGTGATCTTCCCAGCTCTCGGACCAGATGATGACATCGTTCAGGTACGCAAGGGTAAAATCCCCTACATATCCGTCGAGCCCTTGTACCATCATGGCCTGGAAAGTGGCTGGTGCACACTTTAGCCCGAACGGCATGGCACAGACCTGGAAGCGTCTCCCATCAGGGGCGGTGAATTCTGTTTTGTGGCGATCTTCCGGCTTGATTGGAACCTGCCAGTAGCCGCTGCGCAAGTCCAATGATGTCATCACCTTTGCCTTCCCTAGTGTGTGTAGTGCATCCTTCACACTGATGTATGGTGGGGGTGCACTCTGAGTTATTAAATTCAGGGGGCGAAAGTCCACACAGAAGCACCATGTTCCGTCTCTCTTGGGTGCTAACATGATTGCGCTGTTGTACTTGCTGTGTGTGAGTTCGATGATGCCTTCGGCTAGCATCTCCCTAATCTGCTCCTTGATGATGGTGCACTGGTGGGGTTGGTAACTGTGTGGTCCTGCGAAAAGCGGGCGGTCGTGCTCCAATGGTATGGAGTGCTCCGCAATAGTAGTCCGCCTTAAGGGGTCAGCGTCCGCAAACACGTCCCATCTTTCTTGGAGGATCTTTTGTACCATTCCCCAGTACTCTTCCGGTACCTCATGGTCCAGTTCATCCAGCTGGATGCCTGGTGTGCAGCTAGTGGTCCGTGGTTCTAGCTCGTAAACGGTGTGCCGTTCCTTCTGTCCAAAATGGATACTGCGCGCCGCTGGCTCTACGATGGTGTTCTGTTCGGTGAGCCAGGGTATGCCCAGTATGGCATCTTCCCGCAGGTCTGCAGACAATAGGGCTGTAGTGGTGGTCTCTACGTCCCTAATTCGGACAGTGATGGTCACTTCTCCGAGGGTCTGCCCTGTATGTTGGTGTGCGGCCAGATGTACAGTGTGCTTTGCCGGCCTTATTGCATTCACACTCATGAACCGTGCTCTCACGAAATTGTGTGACACTGCTGTGTCCACTAGTGCTAGACACTGGATGTTATTTAGGGTGATCGGTATCCTGATCATCCTGTGATTGCCCCTGGTTATTTGCTGTAGCACGATTTGTTGTGGAGTGGGTTTTGTTACTGTTTTGGGTTGACTTGCTTTGTGTGGTGGTTCATGTTTTGGCCTGGGGTGGTGAACGTCCGGCTCGCCTACCCTGCCAGCTAGTTTCCCGCTTGTGTCTTGCTGCCGTTATTGTTTACTTGCTTCCGGTTTCCTAGGTTAGGGCACTCATTGTGCCAGTGGTACTGCTGACCTTGGCAGTACCGGCATGGAAAAGGGGGCCTTCCCTCCTAACTGCCATGTTTGTACAGGCTGATATGGGGTTAGCAGTCTGTCTCTTCCCCCTGTACCGCTGTTCGGTCTGGTGCACTTCCCCTTTGCCAAGCCCAGCTGATGGCTGCGAACTCCCCCTCCACGCACTGTGATCCCGGGATTGTGGTTGTTGTGGCCCCTCCCTTCCTCTATGGTACACTTTATTCACTTTGGCCTGATCCAGTAAGGCCATGGACCTCATGAACTGTTCTATGTCTGTATGAATGAGTGGGGCTAGGGCTACCTTAAATTCGGGCCTCTTTGTTGAGGCAACCACCTCTAAAATGTCTGGGTCCTGCATGTTTGGGTGAAAATGTTTGAGGAGGTTAACCTTCCATGTTGTGAATTTGTGTTAGCGTCTCATACTCCCCCTGCGGTTCCAACACTGCACGGCTCTGAGCCTGTAACGAGTTATACGCTGAGTTAAACTGTCTCAGGAAGGCACTTTGAAAATCGGCCCATTGCATGTTGTAGTGATCAATGGCCCGCCACCACGTACGTGCCTCCCCAGATAGCTGTCCTCCAACGCAGTTAGGCCACTCCACCTCACTGACACAGTACCTGGTTAGTCGTCCTGTGATGTCGCTCAGGAACGCCTGCGGGTCCTCCATGATGTGTCCAGCGAAGGTTGGCAGCGACTGGAAGCGGGCTGGAGTAGTGCCCGTCTCTCTGGTGGGTCCCATTACTGCTGGGGTTGCTCTCGCCTCCTGGTGTTGCAGGGGCCACACGAAGCCAGGTGTGGTGTGTGGTGCCAATGGGCTTCCTCCTGGTGCTGCTGCTCCCTCCATGCTGGAAGAGTGCCCCCTTGGGCTGTGGTGTCGGCTGCTACGCACACTGTCTTCGGTGACGGAGACTGGTGTTGTCGCCCGGGGTATGTGGGCCCACCGTTCGCGCCCGAAATGTCCCACGGTGTTAACATGGTCCAGATCAGTGGTCCGCACACACTCGTCGCACCGAATCATACAATGACTGTCCATGGTCGTGTGTTCGGTTACCGTTAGGCACACAGTGTGGTAACTTCGGCGACACACTTGGCAAGGTATTGTCCCTTCACCTACCCCTGCACAGATTATTTGTTTCGCGCACCTTCGGTCACGAAAAATGTCAACTATGGTAGCCTCTACACGTTGTCCCGTTGTTTCGGACTGGTAAAATGTCCCTCGTGGCTGTCCTAGTCCACACTGGCACGCATGGCTGTTGAAGCCCAAGTTATTTCCGAAAACCGGTGGTCGGTTACACTCGACACATAACCTTGCTTGTTTACAGTTTGTAGTGCTGATAACTGCTTTCTTAATTAGTTCACTGTTGCTGTATTTAATGTTCTCCGTGAGTCGTCGCACATTTACTTCTTCTTCACACGGACACTTATTAGTACTGAATGGGTTCGTGTTCGTTAATTGCTGCACGCATTTGTGACATAAATTTTTACTCCTACCATTTGATGTAGTCCAGTTCTAATTTCCGGTATTTAATCGGTAACTGTCCACATGGCTCGTGGTAAACATGGTGGCTGCTCTTAATACACGTCTCTCAAAATTGCCTCTCTAATTTACACAATCGATTATCTCGTGGAGAAACGAGTGATAAATACACATAAAAAAAATACCACACGATCCCGCGCTACACACTCACAGTTTTGCATGTGTTTTCGACATCTCGCCCCTAAGATGGAGCGCCAATTTGACGTGACCAAGCTTGGCTATGGCGAAAAAGCCAACTTGATCCACGGTGTTCCGAGAGTTGTGAAGTGATATGTGCCCGGCGCCACAGCTTTGCAGTGAGCTGATGAGATTTAGGGTCGTTCGTCGACGGCCTAGGGGCTCTGGTTCACACTCCGTCATGCACAATATGCCGAGGCTGTTGGCCACCTTGTATGCCGTACTTAATTATCAATAAAATAGAGTAGTACGTGATAAGTTATTTATTACCCCGTTATTGTACACATAACTATCCACAAGACACGTGGTCTGAATGGCCTGGAACTATGAACGACCATGTAGTCTTAAAATGTGAAGCTCGAAATGCACTTTACGATTCCCGATAAATNTTATTTATTACCCCGTTGTTGTACACATAACTATCCACAAGACACGTGGTCTGAATGGCCTGGAACTATGAACGACCATGTAGTCTTAAAATGTGAAGCTCGAAATGCACTTTACGATTCCCGATAAATAATAACGTCGCTCTCCCCTCGGCGCTATACAAGTTAAATAATGAAAGAGATGATGATAATGATTTACAATGTTATGGATGCGACTAGATACTATTCGATAGATGATGTTCTTGCTAGGGCTTCTGCGGAGTGGGAGAGTGTAACGTCCGAGTTCGTCCAAGTGCTGGCGAATACTGGGGTGGAAGCGTGCGCCGGCTTTCGCCACCTAAGCGCAGCCGACGCCATGCGGTGAAATGGTGAAACACAATATACACTGAAAGATGATTATGGGATGGAAAATGATATGAACTAAATAAACATAAGAAAACATAATTACCCTTATACAAATACATAATAAAAATGATTACATTATTACTAAATGTTTGCAATGCACCAGCCACAGTACTGCCAAATGTAGAATGTCACATGTCTCTGACTGTGGCTGGGCAGACTGTCTCCGATGACAAAACAAATTATTAATTAACTATACACTGATGCTATTACCAAATACACTGAATAAATAAATTAGAATACTAATGCACTTGTACTCGTTCCCACAAGCCTGTCGGTGTGGTGCGTCTGGTGGGGACATACTGCGGCAGTTACAATGGGCAAGAAGGACTCGTGAACGTGCGGTTCACGTCAACCTGTATATTCAAATGTTTGCGAGTCAGGAAGGATCATGGACCATCCTGTTTCACTTGGGGGAGGAGGAGGGGAAACATATCATGGATTACAGCAGTGCGAAATTCGAATCCATGGAGGGAAATATAATATAAACTTAAGTAGTTACCTCGCCGTAATATGGTTGCTGAAAAAAAACTGCCTTACTTAGAATACAAATTGTTCATGCTCTGGACAGACAACCACAGTTGAGTGTGGCTGCACAAAATGAAGGAAATACTGAGAAAATTAACCCGCTGGTCGATACTCATGCAATTGTATGATTTTGTGGTCAAGGACATTCTCGGGGTAGAGAATCAACTCGCAAACACACACTATCACATTCTCCTGGTGCAGAAATTTGCATGCACGAGGAAGACAAGTGGGAAAAAATGTGCTATTTCACCCACGACAGTATGATGAAGCCATATGTGAAGGCAAGGGACAGTAGAACGAAGGTGCAATGTCGTTGACATTCTCAAAACCCACCCATCAGGGGTGGCCAGGGATTGGAAAGTGTTTGTGACCGAAATAGTGCGAGAAAGTGTGCTGAAATTTGCTTAGAACAACAATTTGACCGGCCACCCAGACACCCAGGTACGGACCAAACCTGCAACAATGTGTTACTCAGGTACCACTGGACTGGTCTGGATCGCCATGTATGCGAATACATGTGGAAGTGTTCGTTATACAATATATGTAAGGCACACCACAGTGACATGGTACAACAAGAGCTACCAAACACACTACAAGAACCCTTCCATACTATCGCACTAGACCCAATCGGTCANGTGACATGGTACAACAAGAGCTACCAAACACACTACAAGAACCCTTCCATACTATCGCACTAGACCCAATCGGTCCATACCGACACAGAACGAATGGCAAATGGTTTATTGTGGTCATAATCGACCCTTTCACTCGTTGGGTGGAGGCAAATGCTATCACATGTGCATACACTAATACCTTTTGCGTGCTTTGGAAACAAAGTTATTTCCATGTTATGGTTTTCCCTGGGTGAGTAGGCCTTTTACAATCACCAAGCGNGTGACATGGTACAACAAGAGCTACCAAACACACTACAAGAACCCTTCCATACTATCGCACTAGACCCAATCGGTCAATACCGACACAGAACGAATGGCAAATGGTTTATTGTGGTCATAATCGACCCTTTCACTCGTTGGGTGGAGGCAAATGCTATCACATGTGCATACACTAATACCTTTCTGCGTGCTTTGGAAACAAAGTTATTTCCATGTTATGGTTTTCCCTGGGTGAGTAGGCCTTTTACAATCACCAAGCGNTGCGTGCTTTGGAAACAAAGTTATTTCCATGTTATGGTTTTCCCTGGGTGAGTAGGCCTTTTACAATCACCAAGCGGCTTAGCCTGGCCATATATTCTGTCTGTGTTAACCTGCACAGACTAATTAAAGTAAACAGATACCACATATTCCTAGCATTAGAAAAGGAGTAAGAGCGGGTGGTACCTTCGCAACAGAAAAACCCAACCACAACATTCAACCCAGCAGTGAAGTCGTCGTTCACATCGATGCCCGGCATGCCGATGCATACCAGGGAGTCCAGTGAGGATGATAATTCAGCAGAGCTAGGAGCCTCCCGTGTCTAGCTCTCCCAGCATCATCATCATCAACAACAACATCAGCAGTCGCAACAGCGACTCCTTCGCCCATATCGATGCCCGGCATCCCGGCGCCCACCAGGGAGTCGAGTGGGGACGTTTATTCATCAGAACTGGGGCACCTAACACATCCAGCTCTCCCAGAATAATCATCATCAGCACCAGACATCGCAACAGTGGCATCAACGGCCAATTTGACACCCGGCATCCCGATGTTGGCAGTAAAAAGTGCGGGCATGGGAAGTCCAGGTCACTTGACAGCACAGCCGGCAGAACGACTTTTACCAAATTGGGATGGCGGACAGTTATAGCAGCGATGCCACAGACACCACCCGAGGTTGCCCCCAGCAGTCTCGTTGGAAGCTATAATGATACTAGTCCACCAGCAGCAATGGGGGCACCACAAACCCAAGAATCATATTTCTGAGAGAGTGCGCTCCAGCAGCCCAGCAGAGATGACNAGCAGCAATGGGGGCACCACAAACCCAAGAATCATATTTCTGAGAGAGTGCGCTCCAGCAGCCCAGCAGAGATGATGGCAGCACCACAGGACCAGTAAGCCAGCCCTAGTGCTATGGGCCCACCATGGCAGAGGGGTACCACTCTGGTACCTCTACTAAGGAGTGAGTGTTCGCGATACCACCAACACATGCACATAACATCAACAGAGAGCTCCCAAAGGGAGTTTTAAGTCGGTCGTGCTTCCTCTCCCTTTTGAGCCCATCCCATTTTGACAAATTCTCTCCATGCAGCAGAGCTGCACACACTACCATGACATGATAAACCACGAGGGCTGCGCTACCACCCTGAACACATCCTACCATNGATAAACCACGAGGGCTGCGCTACCACCCTGAACACATCCTACCATTTGTATGCTATCCATGCAGACCCCCTAGGTTAGTTCAGTGATCACAGCTATTACAAAGGGTGGTATTGTAAAATCAGTGTATTTAGCTGAGTTAGTGTAAATGTAGAACATGTTCACCCCATTTGAAAGCCTCTCGGTTGCAATACCACCATAAAGTATAAATACTGGGAAAAGGAAGCTCACCAGGTACTTAGGGTTAATTGTGTATCTCATTTAACTTAAAGAGTGGTTTTGAATAGACGAACTAGGGAAGCAACACTGCACACTTCAAAACACAATGTTCTCATATACCAGTAGTGAATTTCTCAGTATAATTACAGGGTTACATTAATGACCATATCTTGGTCAGCACAAAACCATTATAAGGTGTGTATATTGATAAAACTGATAAAATAATTTTAGCTGATGATACATTCCATAATTTTAGAGATGTCTGTATAAAAGCGGATTTATATTTAAGTTAGTAAGAAAGACGATAATGGTTTAGAGATAATAATTAAATAATTAGAGGTCTTATTTTTGTCACAGTTCTTTGTATATGTATTAATTGTTTTAATATATATTTAAAAAACCTACTAATTCAGCCTCAGGTACTTTTTTCCAAGAATAAATTTCAACATAGTCATTCAAAAGATATATTTAAATATTAATGATTTTTTTATTATTTTATTTATCGGTTTAAGTATTGATCAATTGAGCCGAAACCTTAATAAAGTGCATTCAGAGAAACATCCAAATACTTCAGTGCATATTTATAATGAAGATTATGGGCCGTATGCAGAGATCTTCCTTTTCTTGTTCTTCAAGGCTTCCTTCCAGAAGGAAGGCAGAAGGAAACCTCGCTCCTTTTCTTAAAGTATCGTGCAAAGACGCAAAAAGAGTAGTCGTTCCTTTCCTTACCGAAGGAAAGCCTTGACTCGTCCTTTTCCCGAGGAAAGCCGATCGTGTACCGAAGATACACGATCTTTAGTGACGTCTTGGAAACGTCATAGTTAACAGCCAATAGGAAGAAGTGCAATATTTTGTGTACCTAAATGTTCTTACGTAGTCTATGGTAATGATATATTGTTTTGATCTGTAAAATGTCATCAGGTGGAAGGTTTCAGGGTTTTTCAATTAATAAACGAAGCATTTTATTTGGGCTCGTTCGTACTTTTGCGACCGTAATCTAAAATAAGAAAACATATTGCAGTAACCTGACTGCCAAAAAGGAGGCATGGGTCCAAATAGAATGCCAATTCAATTCGCATCCTGATGTTACCAAGGTAAGGAAGTATTGCATTTTAGTTCACTTGTTTGATACGCAGTATCACCTGTAATATAAATATAAACCCTTACAGACAATGGTAAACAGTGCATTGCTTGTACGTATGTGTGTTACGAAAATGTTTCATGTTCTGTTAACCATAATTGTATGATCCTATATATTAATACGGGAGAATAGCATCTGTTTGCATTTTCATACCACAGCAAGGTTAGATCAGTAATCTAAAGCGAATTGTTTGCAAAAGCATCTGAAAGTAAGCATATTGTACCTACATTTTACAACCGAAATACACGTGAATGTCAAACACAACCTCAGTGTGTGGGCATAAGCAACCTGGAAATAATGGGCGAATATGTAATATTACAATGCTGACATGTTAATTATGAATGAAAAAGTAATTTGACAGGATCTTTTGAGATGTACGTATATAATTAGGCACAATGAAAGAAGTCTGTTTGCATCATGTAAGAATCCTTTGATGCATGTCAAATAATGTATATTGTACATTACAATGTACTGTTAGAATAATAGAAGTAAAGAAAACCACACTTGTTTATACACTGATTTATTCAATAAGCAATTAACTGACATAAGCAACCGACATCCCTCCGTGGTCTCGAGTCCGCCTTGGAGTAGTGATTCAACGCAGTGTTGCCATTTGAAATGTACCATAAAATAACATGTACATTATTATTATTAGTGCACTATNGCGAATATGTAATATTACAATGCTGACATGTTAATTATGAATGAAAAAGTAATTTGACAGGATCTTTTGAGATGTGTGTATATAATTAGGCACAATGAAAGAAGTCTGTTTGCATCATGTAAGAATCCTTTGATGCATGTCAAATAATGTATATTGTACATTACAATGTACTGTTAGAATAATAGAAGTAAAGAAAACCACACTTGTTTATACACTGATTTATTCAATAAGCAATTAACTGACATAAGCAACCGACATCCCTCCGTGGTCTCGAGTCCGCCTTGGAGTAGTGATGCAACGCAGTGTTGCCATTTGAAATGTACCATAAAATAACATGTACATTATTATTATTAGTGCACTATCCAATTGAGTACATACTTACCATATGTTTGCTAAAGCTGGGGCTACAATTCATTTATCACAGAATATAGCACACAGACAGTTCTGTGTAATTTTCGTTAAGTGATAATTGAAACAGAGTTATGTATTGTTTGTGTGTAGTCTGCCCTCCAAATTATTGTATGTAATAACTGTTTTCAAGTAATGTACGTTTTGTTACACTTTGCAGCATACCACTGCCCAGCTGAAGAAATGCTGGGACAATGAGAAAACGAAGCGGAAGAAAGCCCTTGCTCTTGCCACAAGACAGCGAATGGCCACTGGGGGAGGACCTATTGTAAACGATCCTGTCACAGAACCAGAGCTGGAAATGGCTTCGGGCGGTGTACTACATTGCGTGGATGATGCGGTAGACTGAGATACAATAGTTTCTGCAGAAGGTGACGCTTGTGTAGAAACTATTATGCCATAGTCTAGCGAGGAAGGCTGCATCTCTAATGCCTATTGTGATGAATTTACTTCTTGCAAATCGCTGGTAGTGAGTGCACCAGAAGAGGCCTCTCAGAGCATTATTCCACCAACACCTGTATCTGGTTTACGTACTAGGCAAAGCTCTAGACGTATACCAACCATAGATGTGGAGTTGGAATGTAGGCTTTCAAACCTTGAGCGTTCAGACAAAAGTGTTCGAAAAGTCCTAGCAATGCAACAGGCTGAAAACAGGCTTCGAATGAGGACAAACAAGGCATTGGCAGAGGCTGAAGAACAGCGTCTTGCCAATGAACAAGCAGAGGCAGCTCGGGCAGTGCGACNTTGAGCGTTCAGACAGAAGTGCACGAAAAGTCCTAGCAATGCAACAGGCTGAAAACAGGCTTCGAATGAGGGCAAAAAAGGCATTGGCAGAGGCTGAAGAACTCGCAGAACGGTTACTTGTTCGTCTCCGTCGAGCCCGTCACGCACATGAGGAACAGGCAATTCAATGCAAATTGCGAGCAGAAGAGTGCAGGAAAGAGCTTCATGGGCAGCAGATGCGACATGCTGAGGAACTGCACGAGCTGCGCAAGAAACTCCTCACAGATAAATGTGTATGACAGGTATTTCACAAGCTCTTTGAATGCTATATATATATATATATATATATATATATATATATTTATTTATTTATTTATTTATTTATTTTACTGTATAATTCTATAGATCCCATATGACTATATGAGCCATCACAGCTCAGGTGACATGGAGCAGGTTAATATAGTACACTATACACACATAACATAGTTAACGATAAATCAAACCATACACAAAAACAATACAAGATTTGCCAACATAATAATCCAATTAATAAAACATTACAAAAACATGTGTGTGTAACCAATTGTAACCCTAATTCAATGCAACATAAATGTACGTGCGNACAAATGTACGTGCGGCATTCTCTACTGGGGCGTTCTCATTATATCCTTTTCTTTTATGTCTATTCATTCCATGTTTAATATACTACTTTTTTCCTATTCCATCTGTTTTGAGTGTTACATTTAGGCTATAATTGTACTATTATCGGTACTATATTCTTGTTTTAGTTGTCCATTTTTCCACCTTGTGTACATGGCGTGGCCTAAGGAAGAATTTCTATATTTACGTATAACTAGTAGATATCCCTTTATATAAGAGTACTTTCCCTCAATGTCTACTGTCGTGTTTATTGAATATTGTATTTATAAACTGTTTACTGTGTTACACCATTAGTTGGTGTCTTTCCCTTTACCAGGTTTTCATATTTTCAATTTACATTGTTTCGGTAATTATTATTACGTTTAGGGGCTTTTCTTAACAAATAAAAGTAATTCACGGAAAATAGTATATTTCCACTCTACTAATGATGCAGAACACAAATATACTAGGGGCATAAACGTCCGACTAATTTCGTAATATGTGCCCACCTAACCTAACTGAACCTAACCCCACGATGGGTGAATCACTATTTTACATTTACATTCATAAACTAACCTAGGATTGTAGGGTTTTACACTAACCTAGGATGTTTGGGTTTTACACTAAACTACAAATGTAGTATTGTAGGGATTTAAAGGAAGGTAAATTGACTCACAATAGGTAGGGGGCTGGTATAATTCCTCTGACGCTAATAGACGTAAACAAACATATTTCGCAGGTTGTTTAAATATGTTCTACTTATTTTAACATTGCGCCCTCTTGAATATGAACAAGGTAAGCTGTGCAGAACCCATTAATGCAACCTTTGTTGGTCTAGGACGTTTCGTTCAGAAACGTAAACAAACTGGCTATACCTCTAATTTCGCAATTTTGTTCAATTTGTTTAAATATGTTGTACTTATTTTAAAGCTACGCCCCTAGTATATTCGTTTTCTGCGTGATCAGTAGAGTAGAAATATATCATAATTCTGAATTGTTTTTGTGTTTTTCAGAAAAGCCCCTAAACTTAATAATTACCCACAACATCTTCACTATATAGTTTCTAGGGTTTCCCCTTTCCTCCTGGTTATAGACATTTTACCTTCACTTACATTTATCTTTACACCTATGGTTGTGCGGGCACTGCAGTCCCGCATGTCACAACATCTACATCAATACGATTTCCACACTTTTAATTTCATTTTAATTAAATTTACACTAATATGTATGGTAGTGCAAGTGCCTTTCTCCCGCAGGGCACAACTGCCACATTTTACAAATTACTTTAGGCTCCTTTCTTTTATTGCAGATCAC
>NQII01001045.1:0-17006 GCA_002778355.1 Clitarchus hookeri
ATCTCTTACACAAATTTCACCAGAAACAGGCCATTTTTTGTCTGCAAGCCAACATAAATAAACAGGGATACCTGCCTATGCAAGTAACACAAAAACATTGAATTTAAGGCATCCAAGTTCAAGCAGCTACGAATGTTAGATNGTTAGATGATCAAAATGCTTATGCTTTGTGCAAACTTATAGCATGTGACAAAGAATTGTGCACAGTGCATGTACAATGTTTGTACAAAATGTAAAGATACTGCCATACCAATTCCTTGACACCTCTCAAATGTAGGTGAGATGGTAACTTGGAAGAATTGTGACACAGTGAAAGAAAACAGGGAGAAAACAAAGAGAGGTGCAAAAATTGTGGTGGAAGTAAAAGTGGCAGCTAAGCTAAACATTTTGAGCACTCTGAAAGAATTAGAAGAAGAGTTTCAGAATGACATGAAGAAATTAAAAAAAAACATATTCAACATTAAGAAACCAAAACAAATCATATCAAATGTGTAAAGACAATCTAAATGATAGTGAAGCTGTTTTACATGTTGGTTTCCCATAAAACTATGCATGTCAGATGGCAGAAGAAATTCAGACTTACCATTTTGTAGCAGTGCGAAAGTAAGCTACCATTCATACTGGAGTCATTTATGTTACATGGAAAGAGATGCCCATCTCATTTTCTTCTATTTCTCCAAGATTATAGCCCTGCAGCCATATGGGCACATTTAGATCCTGTTTTTACTGTTATAAAACAAGAATTTCCAGAAGTGAAAATCATACACTTTTTCTTTGATGGTCCTTCAACACAATATAGGCAGAAGAAGAATTTTTATTTGTTTGCCAATAGATTGTTTTATCTTGACTTCAGATGTGGAACATGGTCATTCTTTGAGTTTTCTCATGGTAAGGGAGCACCTGATGGCATTGGTGCTGCGGTCAAGAGGTTAGCCAATACATATGTTGCATATGGCCATGATATTCCAGATGCAGAAATTTTGTTCTCTGTTTTGAACAAGACTTGCAATATTAATAGTCTTCTATATGACTCCAGAGCAAATAAAAGAAATGGGAAAACTTATACTAGAAAACATGAAACCATTTGCTGAAACTCAAATGATTCACCAGATAGTTACCAACCTCAAAGGTCGAGTTCACCATCATCCATTGTCATGTTTCTGCGGTGAAAATAAATGGGAAACTGGAAAGTTGTGTAGCTGCCACTTTGAGCGTACGACAATAAGGCCACCTTGAAAACTCCAAGCTAAATGGTACAACAGAAAATGGTAGCTACAGACCTTCTTGTACAAGAGTAATTGTTACAAAAAAGAAACGCCGGCCGGTGTATCATGACATTTATTCCAATGATACTGATGTTGAGAGTATCAAACTCAGTGATACCAATGATGAAGGCGTGTTGGATGATATTCATTGTTCAGCTAACATAGATTATCTTCCAATTCTGCAGTAACCCACTGTAGAAATCATACATAAAGGAACATACAATTTAGAGAAACTTTTGAGTGGTGCAAGAAAAAAAAAATCTAAATTTTATTACATTGGGGTTTGCCAAAGTGAAGTAGAGGATGATGGGGAAATAAAAGTCATGTACTTAAATGTATGTGGTAAAGATGGATCTCTATTTAAAATGAATGAAACTGACATTTATTATATAGAATTTACTCAAATACTTGGCATTCTTCCCACCCCTACTATCAAACTTAAAGGAGACCATGTTNGGATCTCTATTTAAAATGAATGAAACTGACATTTATTATATAGAATTTACTCAAATACTTGGCATTCTTCCCACCCTTACTATCAAACTTAAAGGAGACCATGTTTTTTTTTTTCTATGTATGATTTGAGCAAGGCTGTCATGTTTAAGCAAGATTTACATGTTTAAACAAGTGAAAGTTTGTTAATATTCCAGGAACATTCAATAAGTAGAAGGTTTTCAAGTGTGTTTTAAGTGTTTGTGAGTGTACAGTAAGCTTACTTAATTTTTGTTGTATTTCATAGGTTAATGTCATATTGTTAAATATTCTTAATGGTTTCAAAGTAATTACATCTCTTAGAAGGTATAACTTTAAAAGTAATGTAATAAATGTTTGTCATAAGTGTTACTCTGGTTTCATGAGTGTTAACTGGTAGAAGGAAAAAAAATAGTCATGGCACAATATTAAGGTTTTCTCAGTGTTTTCAATTAGATATGTTGTCACAGCACCAGCCAATGCAATACTAATCTACAGTAATGTAATTGAATGTAGCACTCTTTGAAAAATATATAATGTAAAAGTTTTATTTAGTCATCCATGTGTTAGGATTTCTAGTGAAACTATGCTACTTTAAAACTGTGACTTTCACATTTTATTAATTATATATTTTAATTTTTATGTGGATGTTAGCCACAGTTAACACCCATAAGTAAAATGTGTACCTGCTCATTCAAAAGCTGTTAAATTACAGGAATGCCTAAAAAATCTCATGTTTCCTTAGTGTTGCAGCAGCATTTAATATATATGGGGCTGAAAAATACATATAAATGTAAAATAAAATATGTATATAAATACATTTTTTTAAGAAATCCCAAGTGGGCAATATTTTTGAAAATAACCCATATACAATATAAATTGCGCAATGCAGAAACATCACTGCAACATGTGATATAGGGAGCACTCGTGGCCAGTACCCAGTCCTTAAAAGGGCCATATAACCGGCTGGAAAGGCAGTAGTCTACATGTTAAAAGGCAGATCAGTATACCTGGTAACATTCTCTCAAAGAATACCACCACCCAGACCCATCTGAACAGGGTCATATAGTAACACTCCATGAAGCTGGATGGTTGGCTCATCGTATAGCCATTCGTCTTGGTAGTGCAGTCACCACTGTGACACAAGCTCTGCAGGTGTGAATAAGTACGGGTTGTATGTCACATAGAGTAGGTACTGGTACTGCCACATACACAACAGGTAAAGAACATCGTAGTATCTGCTGACATGTAGTAGTAGAATGTGGCATCACATCCAGAGAGATCCTGCAGTTTGTGCTGCCTACACTGCATTTTCCAGCCTCAATAAGAGCCATTTGATATTGTTTGAATAAGGCTGGCCTACAGGCACTGCACCACTGCGCTGTTTGCTTTGACCCCTCAGCATCACGTGGCATGCCATCAATGGTGTCAGGAATGTCAACATTCGACAGAGGAGTAGCAAAGCATTGTGTTCTCAGACAATTCTTGCTTCAATCTTAATGCAGATGATGGTTGCAACAGGGTTTGGCACCATAATGGGCAATGCAACAAACCTGCACTGATCTGTGAATGCCTTATGTTGCAGATACCAGGTGTTATGGTATGGGATACCATCAACTATTACTCCCAGTTATGTCTTGAGGTTGTTGAAGGCATGGAAGCAGCACAGCGATATGTCAATGAGGTTCCATGACTCCATTTTCTGCCATTTTTGTACAGCATAACCAACACTATTATAAACCAAGCAAGATAATTCTCATTCCTACACAGCTTGCATCACCTAACATTCTCTACAAGATGTGTACATAATTCCTTGGTCTACCAGGTCTCCAGATTTGTCCCCTATTGAACACATATGGGATATGGAGAGTGGAGAGGTTTAGGTAGCTCTTAACAGCGGAGTCTTGAAAGCCAATGAGGGTGAAACAAGGTGAGTATGAAGCATCGCTGGAATGCAAGGACAGGGGAAATGGGAGATCTACAAGAAAATCCTCTGACCAGCAGTGTCATGTGGCATGATTCCCACAAGTGAAAATTCAGGGAGTGATCCTACTGGGAATCGAACCTGGTTCAACTTGGTAGGAGGTAAGTGCTCTAGCCACTGTGCTAACCGCAGCCCCATTATGTACAGGATATGATGGGGTGATGTTTGCATCACTATCAAACACCTGCCCAAATACTGGCTGATCTACATGTGCAGTTGCAGGAAGCATGGTGGTATGTACCTCTAACTGCCACCTACATGATGTCATGCCTCATCATATTACTGCCTGTAGACCTGCAAGAGTAGGCTCTATCCAATGCTGAAGAAATGCTTTGCGGATGCTAAACAATACGCTCTCTGTGCGTAGAAGACTAATCACTACTCATTTGTTCTATCATCTAAAGTTTCATGTACAGAAAAAGGGTATAGCAATTTCCATGTCCAGCAGTGATATCATAAATAAATTAAATATGGTCTGCTTTATCTTAAGATATTTATCTTCACCCCTGAAAGAAAATATAACATACAAAATAATGTTGTTGTTACACAAAAAATTTTAATAAGTGGTTATCCTTAGATCACAAGCATTTAAAAATTCTAATAACTGTTTAGAAATACATGATTTACAAAACAAACCAACTTACTGTTTGGAATTACGAATCACAACACTTGAACACCTATTGTTTTATGGCAATCTTTGGACAATTACTTCATAAAAATTACATTTGTCTGCAACAGACACAAAATACTTTATTTTCAGAATCATTCTATAAATACAAAAGTTCACCTGTTTACTGAAATCAACCTTATTTAAACCATAAATTTTGTAAGTATAATTCAGGTTTTAAAATTCAATTTTTAACTCGGAGTACCATTTTTTACATAATCATCATCAAGATCAACAACAAACATCCTGCAACAACTCATCAGCTGATGCAATACTTTGCGAGTGAAAAAAACATTTACTGTTCACACTTCCAAATAACATAATTGAAATTATTTCACTTAACACATATTTTCACAAGATTCTAGTCAATTTTGACCATCAGGAAACAGCAGCAATGAGACCAGAGCTGAAATTGTTGTTTGTATCAGGAAAAATATATTCAAGACGACCGTATTTTTGTGGGATAAAAATAATACCTACTATTCTTCTTGTTCAGCTCATTTTGTTATATACTTTTTCTCTCTCAAGTAATAACATTATATTTTATAGGACAACTTTTTGGCCAGTTTTTATATAACGATGTTCAAAAAGCATCAAGACAGTCATGGTGAACTTACTTGAGTTACAGAATATAGTTCATTCACAGTAACTTCCAACTTTTTGGAAGCCCTGTAAGAGTTCTACTACCAGGATATTCCTCCGCCTCATGCACACAAGGCTTAACCGAGTTTGGAAAATTACAACAGAGAGACTGCATTTGTCTGCACTTAGTGTAAAAATATTTTGCATAAGAACTATTTCTTGATAGACATTACCAACACACCCATTTTCTCTCTGTTTTTATTCATATTGATTGTAAATGAAATATTATAATTTGTAGATAATATATTATTTTTATGTTAACGGAAGTATAAAACTGTGGTGATATATGGCATATTTAGGAAAAAACCAAGCACGTCATATATGGTGTGATTTTTCAAAGGTTAGATTTAAAAAAATGTGAAGAAACCACGCATAAACTATACCATTTCACCTCATGAAAGTAGTTATAAATGTATTAATTTTTCCAATGCAGATTTTGGGCTTACTCTTATTTCGTATAGTTGTGGATAACAGTGCACACATAAAACCAATACAAAAATGTAAAAATTATTCCCAGGCACCAGCTGCCTGCGAGGGCAGCAAAAGACTCTTTCAGGGTTGTGTTATGGTCCGTGTGTGCTGCAGACTATCCCCTATGACAGCTGCTAAGTGGATTTGTTGTGATACTCCTGAGAAAAACTGTACACTCCTTGGCAAGCTACAGTTCCTAAATCACTGCTCGTGAAGACACCTCTTACCCTAGAGCCATGAAGCAACTGTGACACAGAGATACACTCTAGAATGAAACTCACCATTCTTTCCAGTTTGCTCGACATTTACAAAACAACACACGAGACGAAAAATACGAGGCACTTGACATAGAGAAAATATAAGAATGCAAAAAGTACATTCAACACATGATGCAGACACTATAATGAACAGCAGAAATAGAGTGACAAAAATAAATTCCATTATGGTTCTAGCAAACAACAAATTAAATTTAAATGCAAGCACCGCCCACAGGGGAGGAATATGGTGAAGGGGAAATTCCTCACCAAAACAACTGGCACGCCCTGTAAGTTTGCTGAGTGGCTATCCAAAACATGTGGCGGCAAGGCCAAGTTAACAGGCTCGAGTGAAGCTCGTAACTTAAATATATCATAGGGACGTTACAAATAAGTTAATAAAAGAATGTTTGAAAATATTAACAAGGAGAAACTGCAAGATGATGATCAGATTACGGCAAGATTGAAGGCCAAACAATGATACATACGTGTCATACCAGCAATGGTCAGAAACAACTGGCAGAGTTTCTAGCTGATAGCCAAGATATTCAAACCCACAAAAAACTATAGAAAATGAGCAAGTTATAAAATGTGACAATACACAACCACTCAAAAATATTTAAGATGCACATACAAACACTCAAACTTATTTAAAAGATTTGACTTGATTAATATTAATCCTCAGGGGAGGGGGGATGCATTCATGATGCTTCCAGGTTATGGGTATTACTCGAGAGCATCCATTGGTGTTTCTGCACTTGCCACTCGGTATGACACTAGCTCCTACTCTCCTTTGGACCCTACAACCATCACACTACAGTCACATACTCACTGATCTGCATTTCAAGGGCTGATATGGCATTGAAGTTTAGGAGGAGGTTACATGACACTTCAAAGACAGCACAAAGTTTAAAGGTTAGGGCACCTTGTGTCATTTAATAAATATAAAAGTACATGTCTTGTATGATGGTTATATTACGTGTACTTGTTCTTTGTCATCACACATCAATATTGCAGAAACTTACAAGTTCTGTATCCCACAATTTTGTTATAAGTGGGATTTAAAGAACACAATAAATTTTAAAACTAGTGAATACAAAAAAGTTTTCATCCCAAAAGAAAAATTTAGAGGTAGTTGGCATTGAACATGTACCCAAGTACTGCTCATAAATGAAACATTTTAGCAGTGTGTGTCTGCTGTGATATGACAAACATATGTGCTTAAAAAATAGAGTATTGACATAAAATAAATGCATAAAAAAAAAAATTTGTTTTGTACGTCTTAATCAATGTTAAAAGTTGATATACTAACCTAAAAAAAAATGACACCACTTTTATACTACATAAACTAATGAAAATCACTTAAATATCTAAGGTTAATGAAATTACTGTCAAGCAGAGCTTCCTCTCTGGGTCCTTAATTTTTTGAGTCAGTTTAACTCATTTGTTTGAAAGTTGAGAGTCAAGAAATAAAAATAATGAATCAATTATGTTCATGTGTTGTATTTTCTAAAATAGTGAAAAAATTTGGGCGGCTCTTAACATCAGGGTCTCGAAAGCCGATTTTCTAAACTACACTTACAGTTTTAATAAACTGCAACAGAATATCCTGAGATAATAAGTACCTTATCTCTCATGTATGGAATTATATGTTATTTTAACGACATGCATTTGAACAAAAACATGAATTACACTTCTTTTTTTTAACCAGGTTAGAACCTCACACCATTCATGGTGGTAAACTATGTGATGTAAACAGTTAGCATTTTTCACTATTGAATAGAAGGGGGCATATTTAGCAAACTGGGTGTTTTGGCGTTTGTGTTACAGTACTGTTTCCTAATGTGCTGCAAACAGTTTGTTGGTTTTTGCAGTATTCCGTTA
Organism: Clitarchus hookeri; assembly: GCA_002778355.1. Taxonomy (NCBI): domain Eukaryota; kingdom Metazoa; phylum Arthropoda; class Insecta; order Phasmatodea; family Phasmatidae; genus Clitarchus; species Clitarchus hookeri. Next base: position 7,639 of record NQII01001045.1, read on the forward strand.
CCGTAATTTTGAGTAGGGTAATGAATTTATCAGAAGTTGTGGATACCGAAAACAACTCATTGGAGATGCATTGTTCTTTTCTACTGTTTGTTTTTAGGCCTGATCGAGAGGTATATAAGTATTTTATTACTTTAAGAAAATATTAATCTATATTTCATTATTATTGAAATGGCGAAATTTATGGTTGTTGTATACATTAATTCACTAGGTATAAAGATTTGGTCTAAAATTAAATTTTGTATATATTACTGCAAGAAGTCCTGCAAAATGTGAGCTAGTGTTCGTTTCTGCACAAAAATAGGACAACATGACTGTCGGTTCCATCTCTGTCACTGACAGAGTGACAGTAGTATATTTAAACATTGTACCAAAAGGATCCATTATGTTAGTTCCACTTTCATTTTCCCAATTTATTGTCAACACAGACATTCTGCTGCAAAGGCTTGCAACCAGTAAAGTCCCATATCAAACATGAAAATACGCCTAGTGCAATACAACAACTAAAAACATGGAATTAACAGTTTTATTTATTTCATGAAGGGTTAGAAATGGTGTTGCAAGTATATAAATACATATCTCCCAACCTCTCTGAAGCTTTCTATTAACAAGATAATTATCACTCTAACATTTATTACAACTAACACATGAAGAAATTTTCGAAAGTAAAGGAAACCTCAACTGTTTTTACTGCTTATTGATATCATAAATTCAGTTTCAGTTTTATTAACATCACTAAATATCCATTCACACTCAACTCAGTATTACTGTGTGGCAGCAACAAGATTTTCCAAAATGACTTTATACTGATTCAGTTGACATAGTTTGTCGTAAATAACCACGTGTTTTTGAAACAGTACCAATCTATACATATGCCAGCATATGCCAATGTATTTGTGGTAAAATAATCCCAGAAATAACTCTCAAGATGGTAATACTTTCATTTCACACTGATATTCTTGAATAAAACATTATTCAATAACAATACCAAAACTGTCAATTTAGAAGTTGTTTTATTTTTGCTCAAAATTCCCCGGTGATGCCAAACACATCCAATAACTTGGTTTGGTACAAGATGGGTAGTTTGGCTGTTATCGGATATGTTCGGATGTTCTCATGATAGGTGCAAGAAATACAGCATAGTAGTTTTCAAAACTATGGTATTGCATGCTTACTTTATATCATAGTAAAACAAGGTGCTATGGTTGAAAATTTGGTATACGTACTATAATCATGTTTATAAACCTAATTTTTATATATGTAACTTAAGTAGCGCAGCAAATTATAAAATGTGGAATGACAAAAAAGTAAAATTAGGGTAAAAATGCAACACCTGCATGTTTTCCGTACAAATTATAAAAGAATGGTTAAAGTTGGCAGGCATGGCTTGCACAAGTGATTGCATATAGTTATAAATTATAATCTCATGCAAAACAAAAAAATAAGAGTAAAATTTGATTCACAGTTTTTAAATGTGCGAGTCAATCAATAAAGAGTTTTTAACTATGCAAAAATTGCAAGTAAGAGAAAGCCTGGACTGTTAAGTATATGCCAATTCAGTATACTGAACGGATGAATAGTAGTTTATGTACTGTCTGCAACTTGTCAAATTTGTTACGATTTTTACTTTGCTGATATTTTGCATTCATAAATTACAAAATTACATTAAGGAATGATACAATCCTTCAATGATGAACCTGAAATCAATAACATTTTTTTATTATCTTTCAATTATAATATTAATCCTGTTGGTTGCAAATATTTCTTCTCAGGATTTATCATAAAATCTTAACTTTAATAATTTAGTGAAACAATAATACTACATTGTTTACACTAAAGCACATATGAATTTAATTTGCACACTTTTATAAATTTTTAAAAGTAAACTGCTGCAAGATAAAATTTTTTTGCAGTCTAGTAAGGGAATTAAAATCTGTGTACACCAACATTGTGATTTTGATAAGTGAACAGAACTGATGTAATATTATAACTGTAGATTACTTACAAAATAAATAAAATTAAAAATCCACTAAATTATATACTTTATGTTAGGATGAAAATGACAAGCTGCCAAACACCTTGCATTGCAGAACACAGCAGCTGTTAAACAATGATAGTTGAACTAAAAAAAAATTTCCACGATGGCTAATTGCCATCACCCTTTCAGACTGTATACTATTTGTGGACTGCATATAAAATTAGAAGTCTCACTAGAAGTCCACTTCACTGGTTGTCACCAGTTACTGGGGATCATCATTGAGAAAAGCACTAGAGTAAAAAAACCAGGTGATAACTTTTTCTGGTACAACACACAAAAATTTACTATTGTAAATTGTGGGGCTGGGAAGGCTTGTGCAAACACTGAAGTCATTTAAGAACATTTTAGTACGGTGCAACTTAAATTGTATGTATATAGGTAATTTCTGTATTCCAGAAACATAATAATGGTACCCAATAACTTTTAGGAATTGTTAACATTTCATTCTTAGGCATTGACTTTGTTATATTGCCGGTTTCCCGCCCAGCAGTGTACGAAGAAACAGGATCGTAGAAATGATGCAGTTAATTCCAACTTTTGCAGCCTATTTACCATCTGCGATGAAATACACACTCAAGCCATGCTGTAATAATTACCCGTTCACTGGGTGATGATTAAATGTTGGCAAAGACATTATATATTTTGAAGTGACAAAGACCAGGAATTTCATTGTACTTACAAGTTAATTTATTTTTTCTTTGTTAAAGTCACATTTGTTACAAGAAACATTTCACTTTTATTCACGACGACATTTTTATTGCGAGGCACTTGCCAAGTCGCCAAAATTGCACCACCAAATTACTGCATTCAATTAAACTGAATCATAGAAACTTATGTCTGGTCATGCACACACATACCGTACGAGCTAAGGCATGAGTCCCTAGCTAAAAGGCCTTGAGCCACCTCGCGTAGGTCCTAAAAATTTGCATGTTGATTACAATTTTTATGTAGGTTAGTCCAAACGATTGATAGAACTTCTTCGGCACTGCCTTCAACCTAAACAAGTTAAAATGTTACTCCCTGGTACACTACATTAACACCTTTTTACCGGATTACCACCAACACGACCTTCCCGTCTGGTGTCCCGACAATTTCTGTGGCTCACATCATGGCGCTGGGCACCCACATCGACAAACGAGCTGACTCCTGTTTGGCCCCGCCCACTCGCCTGATGTATCGTGCCACCGCCAACCTAAATACCTGCGGGCTGTGGCGCCAATATGACATTTTTTTCTACCTGCACAGCAAAACAAACTAAACGCCACAGCAGAAAAATATTAGTATACAGCACCGAAGAAATATCAAACGAAATATCGCGATATCAAACAGACTTAATTAATTCAGTAGCACAAAAAATCCTATATTATTACCATTTACAAAAAAATTATATCAAACAATTACCCTTTCTTTTATCCTATACAAGCCTATAGGCATACCCGTTTGTAGAAAAATGCATTAAAAAATAATTATCCTTATTTTTGGAGAAAAAAAATAACCCAGTGACTTTAGTGACCTGCAATGTTACATCACCCCCCCGCCAACTTCTTGGGACAAATAATAATTTACCAAGAAGTTCCAAAAATTGTTTAAAGTATCTTCTATTAACAATACCTTATGTGTTTACTACTTACATTTCTTAAGTCAAGGAAACAAAAACAACCCATACATTAAACATTTTGCAAAACACACAATCAATGTGTTAACTAACATCCAAAATCATTTAGAATTCTGGTATGTAAATAAAGTGTTACCACAAATTAATACAGTAAATTCCATTTGTAAACTAGTCTGGTGGTATTACTGCCATACTGCCAACCTCCAAAGTAGACCCTACAATAATCATACATAAGAACTTCAACTTGCCATCCACACAAAAAAATACACAAGATTACTCATCTTCACTTAGAACACAAGAAAGACACAATATTACCCATAAGTTACTTAGTCACAATCAAATTTTGAGATACGGTTCGCAGTACCTGAAAACATTTGCATCACATTTTATAGTTTAAAGAAGAGACAGAAAACATTTGCATTGAAACTAACGTTCAAAATGGTCTTGCCATCGTAAAAGTTATTGTCCTGGATAATCATTGCAGGCACATGAAATCACTGAGTACACATTATAGCAATTAATTTGTCCCATACACCTTGAATTGTTTACATTTTTGCCTAGAGTCCAGTCTATACTTCTTACATTTATAAAGAGATACATTTTGTAAACATTACTACATTAGTAAAAAGTCTTACTACTTTTACACATTACATCGCACCTGTATTTACTGAAAATTCATCAATGTTCATTGTACCCTTCAATATGTTCTTAATAAAAAAATTTAAAAAATAAAATACATGTAGTTTATACATTTATATGTTTACCAGTATTATACAATTTGGACAACTTTTGCTATCGTGTACAATATAGCCTAAATACAAGGTGAAATCACACAATATCCTACAACCTTATGTTGTCCTTGAGCCAGCCCCATGGCCTCAACAATGAGACATGCCAGTTAGCATTATGTACTTTATATACATTGTGACCTACTACACCGTTAACTTTGTATGGCATTTCAAAAAGTTTGAAAAATATGTGAATCTGCTTATTCACTAATGATGATAAATGGTCTGTGGCCACAAGCCCCTCATCACCTTCATTGAACACTATTGGTTGGTGACAGGTGTGCGCAAGATTATAATACTTAACTTTGGGTGATCTTGCTTTCTTTTTGTTGTGCTTCTACTGAGAATATGGTGGCAAGAGGACGAGTTTGGTTCAGGCAGGTGGCGGAAATATATCTATCACCATGTAGATAAGTAACTTGTACTTTTCTAGTATGTAGATAGAGTTAATTTGTAGACGTTCTGGGGCCAACACAACCAGAAGTTATAATTAATTTTCTTTTAGAAATGTTTTGTCCCTCGTCTCATGTCTGCAACTAACTAATTAATTATGCTCCGACTCTAGGTTTTGAACTGTTTGCTAGTTTAAAAGTATCAGGGAAATGGTTCCAATTTTTAATTAATGGTTAAATCTTTTTAGGCACTGCAAGGCAGCTAGTCAATTAATTATATTTTGAGTTTTTTTTTTGTTGAATTCTTGGCTGTGACTATCTTTCCCTCTTTTGATAATTTTGATGCTTGTATGTCAATCTGTTACAGATACATTTTCCAAATTGCAAACTAACTGAATCGTTATTTTTAACTATTTCTTTGAGGTTTATTAATTTTAACCATGAATCAAACATTTAATCTTTTTTTTCTATAGGTAGTTAGTTACTCCCCCCTCCTTTGTGGATTTTTCATTATTATTATTTTGACACTTAAGGATAGATGTAGAAAGAACTTTTGACCTCTACAATCAATTTGTCCCATTTGGCCGCTTCACCAGCTACACTCCCGGGTCCCGGTATAAATTTTGGTGGTTGGCGCAGTGGAGATGCTTTTGGAGTGGTTTGCTGTGTTTGTCAGTTGTGATAAACACTCTGTTTATTGGTTAATCTGCGGCAGTCTTCCTCTTGTCCTTTTGTTTTTTAAGTACGAATTGTTAAAGTGCTTTTACATGTTTGGTTCGGTTAGTTTTGGATAATGAGTTAGAAATGTTTTGATGTTTTTTTCTTTTCCTGTTTCTTTATCGAGATTTGTATGTAGTTAAGTAATTAATTATTAATTAATTGTTTATGTCTGTTATTAACTTTTTAACCAGGCCTACATAATGATTTGTTTGTTTATTGATTGTAACTACGTGTCACAATTATTGGTTATTTTCATAATGTTTACCAAATGCAAGCTGCACTTTAGAACTAGCCTCGATACTATCTTTGCTGGATGTGAATGGGACAGGAAATATTTTGTGCTGGAAAAAATACAGAAGCTGTGCTGCTAAGTGTCGAGATGAGAGGATAAGCATGTGTGGCAGCAAAGTGGGCTCGTGCAGACGCTGCTAATTGACGTGCCGTGAAATGGGCAGAGTCCAAAGACCATGCGACTGTGTGTGTGCCACTAGCTCAGCTGAAAACTGACATGTGATCTGTGCCGGTACTCACAAGCAACTAAATGCGTAGAACTGCTTGTTATAAATATCAGTATGTGTATGTTGAATATTTTGTTTGTAAAAGTTGTGAGAGAGTGCAACAGGAATTCTTTTTTTTGTTCACTTCTGTCCATGGGTTGTTAAGCGAGGGAAGATGAGCCCCCGCTTAATGGATGTCACCCTAAGGGAAAAGAACAAGGTTGACAGACAGGGGGGATGTGACTCCCTCCTGTAGGTATTTGGGGATTATGGGCAAGGAAGCGGCAAGAAGACCCCATTATTCTCGGGTGGACCCCTGGAGATGGGTCGCGCCTGGCAGAGGTCACATGTTCAAGGCCTGCGGAGGAACCTTTGTATTTACGTAGATAGAATGAATGAATCATAAGTCACGTGTGTATGTCGGAATGTTATAAAGCCTTTATCGTTTATGCACAAAACTCACATGTGGTATGGAGTGTTGTGGAAGCAAAGCAAATATAATAAAATAAATTAATTTAGTAGGCATATATTACATTTAATGGTGAATGTAATAATAAATAGCGTAGTACATTGATAAGCTTTTGGTGAAACATAATTGTGGTTTCAAATGTTCAGGTAAACCGTGGAAAATAAGGCAACCCAAAAGTGTATTTTGAACTTTAATTCCAGTATAGTACGAAGTAATGGAATATACTTATGTGTCGTGTAGTTTTAGTTGACAATGTGAAAACACGTGAACGTTTACCATGTTGAAACTGTAGTACTGCATCAGTTTTATGGTACACAGTACCATAGTCAGAGACATGGTAGTATGGTTGTGCTTGAGCTTTGCGGTAGGCCCAGAATGTAGGTCTTGGATTAAATTATCTTTTAGTTTGTAAGTTTTTAGATTAAGTATGATGTGGAGTTGAAATTAGTTTTGGGGCCGTTAACGTACTCGTAGGTGTTAAGTGTAAATTTGTTTGGTTGTACCATAGTTGTCGGGTGTAGTACGACAATGTGTCGGTACATGACTTGAGATAACTGCTCACACAAATTATCAACTGTAGTTTCAATTTATATTAATCTGTTTGTCTACAGGATCATAATTTTTTTTTTTGGATAGTTTTGCAAGTAAGCTTTTAGAGTTGTGCTAAGTTAGGCAAGTTGATTGAATTTTATTTGATTAAAGAATGATAGCTGAAGTTAAAAAATGTGTACAGAGTGAAAAACACCACAATTGCATATGGGTTATAAAGTAATGTTATAATTGTTGGTTCCTATTGTAAATGGTTCATGGTTTAATTTTGAATATTCCCACACTTTTAAGTGTAGAATGCAGTACCTGTTGGGTCATGACATGAAGTGCTCGCAGTGACGATACGCTAATTTGTTGTTCCAAGTAATGCCAGATGACAGCACAGTGTAGTTTTTTTCCTGTAAGAAATGAATGTTGATAAAGTTTTTTTTTGTGTAGTTTAAAAAATAACATGTTTAATATTTATTTCCTGATAAATAGATGTTTGTTTATTAGAACTGTATTTTAGATGTGTTTAATATAGTGTTTCAGTTCTCTGTGGGTTGATGGATGCGTTTTGGAGAACCAGACGAGACCTGTAAAAAAATTGAAGAATTCATCTTTTGGAGCTGCATTTAAGTTGAGTCCAGAAGCATGAACGAGTTTGTGCATTGCAGTTGGTGCGATGCTGACGACGACTGTCATTAGGTGAAGTGAAATGTACCTAATTTTGTTGCTTTTAACTTATTTTATAGCATTGGATAATGTTAAAAAAAAAAAAAAAAGATAAGGAGAGAGTATGCAGCACTTTGGTAATCAGCCCCGGAAACAGGGGCTTTGAGAGAGAATTTTTTTAGGCAGGTTCATGCCCACAGGTTTTGGACCTTGGTAAGAGGCATTTTGCCAGTGCAGTAATGTAGCAATAGATCAGGAGAGTGCAGGTTATTTAATTTGTNAGGGGTTGGGGGGGGGGGACATTACAGGATAATTTTAGAGCATTGGCTATCTTAAGGTGTCAACAAAATATGGCCAATGGGAACTACTAAATCCCACGAGGGTTGTTTGGTATACACAAATGGAATGGACTTTTAAGGGCTGACCCAAGGGAAAAGGGCAGTCTGGTTTTTGTTGTTATTTTTATGGATAAGTTACTCTCCTGAACTATTGGTTTTTAAATGGAAGTGTTGGTGGAACACTGGAAAAATTAATCAATTACTAGAGAATGAATTGGAGATCTGTGAAACAAAGCAACAGAATATTTAGAGTATTTTTAATAGTTTTGATTTTCCGAAAGTCAAATGTTAATGTTTAATATTAATTAGTGGTCACTTTGTATTGCCTTTTGGTTATTTATTTAGTGTTCTTCGTAAGTGTTTAGTGCTGTGTTTTTTTTTTTCAAATGAAATTCTTTTCATACCGGTATTTTTGAAAACTATTCTTGTTATCATTTGACACTAATGGTTTTGTAAACACATGATTTGTTTAAAACTCCTCAATGTTATTTTGATACGGAAAATTGACTAGGAACTGCTTTAAAAAAATGATTGCATTAAAAGTTGTTTAAGAATAAAAGTAATTTAAATTGCATATTTGTAGTTAAAAAAAAAAAAAACTGTATTTTGATACATTTTGAATTTAAACAAAAGTATAATTTTTGCTTATAACAAGCAAATGTTAACTAAATTAATAATTGAGGAAAACATTATACATTGGATTAGGAACGTTCTAGTGTCTATAACAAACAAAAAAAAAATTTTTTTTGTGACTTTAAGAGTTAGTTCTGAGAGAAGGCTGAAGTAAACTTTGTGGACAGCTAGAGAAACTGTTCGGCAAAGGTGCTGTTGTGCCATTGGAGCCCTACGGGTACACCCATGTGTTTTCACCACAAGGGAGTGGTGGTCGGAGGTGCAAAGGGCAGTTAGAGGTTTTTTGTGTGTTGTTTTTTTTCCTTTTCTTCAAAGACCTGGCATTGGTCTTTGTGTTCAGCCTCCTCCCAGACCGAATGCCACAGCTGTTACGACTAAATGAAAAAAAAAAAAATTTGAAATGTGTTAGTGTCTACCAATAATAATAGTGATTAAAATAGTGATTTTTGGTGGGTGGTGAGAAACCTGTACCAAATAGATAGCATATCTTTACGATAGGTGTTAGTGCTGGTTTAAATGATAAGTTTCGACATTTTTTTTAATTAAGTAAGTTTATATAGCTGTTTTAATGCATGACTGATAGGGCAGTTAGGAAGTAGGGCCCTTCTTACCCTATCCCTTATCCTAATTGTGCATTGGATGGACTTCTTGTGATAGTGGTACCTCGTGGAATGATAA
>NQII01001045.1:17025-35411 GCA_002778355.1 Clitarchus hookeri
AGAAAGAGAGAGAGAGAGAGAAACTTTCTTGGTAAAGTTCTTTTAAGATGACTCAGGTTGTGTGCAAGTTGGTGTTACACAAGGACTCTCAGAGAGTAAGTTGGTGTTATACGAGGAATCTCGGGGAAGAGAGCGTGTGGAAGGGACTTCCTTCAATGGGTGGGCTAGAGTTCAGTTTCACCCAGTGGGAAGCCTTGCACCGACCTTGCTGTGTTGGACCCTGAAAGCATTGGATATGGACTGCAGTCTGGAAGATTTTGAAGGGGCTCGACTCTTTGCTGCTACAAGGGGGAGTCTTTGGGATTCACTTTCCCCTGTCCTGCCATCTGCAGCCAGCGGAGTTGACCTGGAACATTGGCTGCCCACCTAACTGAAGAAGAAGATGGTCGAGACTCCTTGCTGCTCGTGGTGGTCGCCCCACACAACCATGCGAGCAGATGAGTGTGAGTCTCGTGGAGGTCTGGAGTCATCTGAGAATGGTATCCTCAACTCCCTTACCCCACTGGCTAGCTGGTGAAGGAAGTGCCTAGAGGGATGAACTGAACGAGTGCCACTGTGGAAGCCAAGTGTGCAGATGGATGTCAGGACTGTCATCATAATCACAGCGCGGTGTGCAACGTACTTGCGTACGGACAGCACATCCTTTCCCATCCTGACGTTTTTCCTGTGTGTTTCATCATCTTAGATAGAAGCCCTGTTGGGATGAAGGTTAGGTTAGGTGCAACTAATTTTATGTTTACTTTTGTTTAGGGTATTTCCTAGAAGTAATTAAATAAGATGTGGAATAATGAATATATAAAGACAAATTACTGATTTGATTTGCTAATTTTGTTGCAGCAAAAGTAATTTTTTTGTGTCATCTAGGTGTATGACCTGCGTATTGTCAATGTGCGTATATGTTTTGTTTATGCTGCCTAGTTATGCCATAAGTAAACTGGAGTATGGCTGATAGAGGTTCTGGCGTGACTCGACTAGTGATAGCTAGGAGCTGCAACTGCTGTTCTAGGGGAATCAGAAGGTGAATCGTTGACCAAATCTGTCAGCTTGTAGGTGCTGGCTCCACAACCTCAGCACACTTTAGAGCTTTAATGTTTGAGTCTCACAAGTGATGTATTCTACAGAGAAGCTAAGATTTACCAATTATTAATAAGACACACTTACACCCCAAAAAAATATCAGAATCTGCAAATCAACTTTTGTAAATTTTTTTTGTTGTATGCAAAATTAAAAAAAAAAAGTAACAAATTTTTATTTGAATGTACTATTTACAAAAAAGAAATGTTAAGCTCAAATGAATGGAAAGGGAGAAAGTTTTTGCCGAGAGATTAGGATTTTCGAGTGACTAGATCAAAGTAAGAATGTGGTAATTCATGTTCCCCCAGAATTAAATGCTCTAATAAATTATTGCAATTTAAAAAAAAATTTTTGTAATGTAGTAAAACAGTTTTCTTTAATTATTAATTAATTAATTTGTGAGGACACAAATTACTTCAGGGCAAGCAAATCTGTTTACAGCAATTTTTTGTAGATAAAATTTGATTTATGTTTTTTATTCGGATGCACAACTTAAGTTGGACTTGGCTGGTGAAGCCTTAATTTTATGTAATTCTTTTGTCAGGATCTGTTGACACAAGAAGAGAAAATATACTCTTTAGTTCAGCAGCTGGCCGCAATCTTAAGAAAACAACTGCTTTTCTTCTTGTTAATGCCGTCAGCGCTAATTTTCGCAAATAAGGTCTTTGCCATGGGTAAAACATGTCACAGATGGTCTGTGATATTTGCTGAATGATTGATTTGAACACGTGCGCCACGCACGTGTGTTTGAAGCGGGATATTGAGGTGTTTTCTTTCTCACTTCTATGCACGCAGTTCAGTATTTGTTTTGACATTTCTGTGAACGATCAGCAGTAGAATGATTGGGAAAAAATCTATCGAGATTGTGGTAGTGTCTCCTTCCAATGTATTGGCTCTCAAGACCTCGATGTTAAGAGCTGCCCAAATCTCTTCACTTCACTCTCTTCCAGTGTACTGGTATTGCATAACAATCACAGCTTAGTGTTCAAGGCTGTATGCTTGGGGTTGTTGCCCTGAGTGAAGACGTAATCTGTAGAGGCCCATTTTCTTCACACTATGGGGAAGTCTGCTCTCAAAAACCTCAACGTTAAGAGCCAACCAATTCTCTTCACTCAATCACACTATGGGGAAGATGGGTCTTGAGAATGTTGATTTATACCTTGTGATCTATTGTTCTATCAATGACACACAAATCACCCACACCACTCGCACTCATACAACCATAAACCATCATGGAACCTCCTGATGCTTCACACTGGCTGTCAGATTCTTCTCTACAAGTTTGGAATTTTTCTTCGCCCATACCATAACTTGTCAAACTGACATGAAAATATTAAACTTACTCTGACATCAGTAAAGAGGACTATCTTCCATTGCTCATGCATATAATTGCTATGTGCCATAGCCTTACTTATGTAGGATTTTCTATGAGCTGTTCTTCCCTCACATCCACTTTTGCGAAGCATATTTATTATAGTTTGAGCCGACACTTTTATACTTCTATCGTTTTACCCTTCCGCTGCTATCATTGGTACACTTAGTTTAGGGTTTCTGGCTACTTTTCGTATAATTTGGAACTTGTGTCTCGGAGACAACTTCGAAGGGTGACCACTTCTAGGTGCATTTTCCAGTCCTTTTGTTCTTGTGAACCTGTATGCAATATTTTTGTCGGTAGTGATAAGTTTTTCAATAGTTTCGTTTATGTCCTTGAAATACTTTTACTTTCTAAAAAATGTACTAAAGTTGTCCATTTGTCTTAAGTCATTTCTACCAAATTACATCTTATAGCTGCTTTTAGACACAAACAAGCTGTTCCTAAGCACAGCACTAACTGGTCCATGTACATATACAGAGTAAAAGAGGAAGACAGGTTTATCTTACAGCCCACTGATTAAATGCAATGTGTTATTGAGACCAATACTTGTTTGGCATAGGGCATTGCATATATGTCAGCATTATTGATCTGCTTGAAAACAACGTGACTTAGGCTACTTGATTCTTTTGGATTTATAGGAAACGTACAGATAATGATGCAGTGTTAGAATGAAATTACTTTATTGTTGTTTTCTTAGTAATGTTACCTTTATAACACAAATGCCTTCAAACCAATACCTTTTCTTGCCACTGTATATATATATATATATGTACACACACACAAACAGGCCGGAAAGTAATCTCTTAAACCTTTCTTTGCTTCAGAAAGTAGGCTAAAAATCCAGTTAGGGAAAGAATAAATAGAAACAAAATAATAGTAATAAGAGTTACTTTGTCCAAATATATGTTGTTAGCCTATTTTCCGAAGGAAAGAAAGGCTTAGGAGATCACTTTCTTTCATGTATGTAAATATGTGCGTATGTATGAGCATGTCTATGTGCATACATATGTATGTGTGTATACACATGTGTATGTACATACAAATATATGTATATACATAAGTATGTATCTGTATGTATGTATGTGTGTGTGTCTCCAAAAAACTTTTTAACACGTTAACCAAATTTCACCAAACTCTGTACATGTATTGTGCTTAGTAAGGTCATCCTACATTTATAGTTTTTGACCATGCTGGGTGCTTACTTTCAAAATAGTGATCATGTAAGTATTATGGTGCTATATCATATCTCTGAAACCATTCATCTAATTTCAACCAAATCTAATATTAACAGTGCATCATATAAACATAAAATTTAGATATGGATATTATTGTTGGTCCACCATTTTGTAAGATAGCAACATTTAAAAAGTAAAGATTTTATGTTATATCTCAAAAACAACTTAACAAATTCTCTCAAAATTTGGCACGTAAGTAATAATATGGTTGACTACAAAAACATATGCTATTTATATTTATTAGGGACCTATTTTCAAAATGGTAGTCATACAATAATTTAGTTTTATTTGTTACTAGCTTACCCGGCCACGTGTTGTTGTGGCATAAAAGATTTTAGTTCTATTCATTTCTGTGAAATTAATTAAAAGAAGTATATATAAGTACATGTATATATGTAAAAAAACATTGAGAACAACAAACTGAAATGTTCAAACAGACAGCTGTCAACAAAGGCGCTTCCTGATACGAAAGCATGGTAAAAATGAGCATTTTGCAGATTTTAGTACATTTGCAGGTAAAACAGATAAAAAAGAAAGGTGTACTAACACTCGTGGGAACAAAAGGAAGGTTTATAAAAAAACAGAATGAAAATTGGTTAATTTTTTCGGGAGTTGTACGCGTCCGAACAAACGGACACAACAAATATATATATATATATATATATCTACCATACCATTGTCTTAATTCCAATCAAATTTTGTATGCTGAAAGTATCTATTACAAGCACCATATATGCCACCAAATAGCCACTTTTGCCAGCCATTATGTAAGATAGCATCATCATGAGTAAATAAAGATTTTTTTCATATCTTGGGTAATATGGCAAACAAGTAGTACTGCAGCAGATGATGTAAACTGGTATGTTTTAAGTGGGACAGACACTTATTTTTGAAATGGCAGATATACAGCATATTTTGCTTTGTATACAATATTGTCGAAACCATGTAATCAATTCAAATTTAACTTTTTATGCTGGCAGTAGTGTTATGTGTCGCTGGTCTGCGTTGACCTTGGCCCATCCTGCACGAGCGAGCGGAAAAGGAGGACAGAGAATGTTTCAAATGGCAGGCAAGCGATAAACCAACTAGCGCATATCTGTTACACAAGGCATTCTGCCCTTTGCTCCTGACCTTGGTTGTATTGAATTTCTGCGTTTATCTGAAGAATGCTCTGGATTACTGCCTCGTTTCTCTCATCATGACTCTGGGTGCGTTGAACATTCCAGATGGTCAGGGCGACTGATATGTAAGGAGAATGGGCCTCCGAGGTTGTAATTGATGAGTGGATGAATGGCTGGAGTTTAGCGATAGACAAGCGAAACGAGCGACGAGAGAAGTGACCAGCAAGAGGAAAATCTGTGACTGCGAGCAACAGCGCAGTGAAGAAAATGAATACGAATGGAAGGCTGGACTATTTGACTGGGTATGAGAATAAAGATATTATAAATGATGGCAACAGACAGACTGAAAGTGTGTTAATGATGAGTTTGAGTAAACTGACTATAACCAAAAAGAGATTTTAAGAAGGATGTTAATTAAAGTAAAATTTATCCCTCACAAACTCGGATATGCCCCTCGGGCGTCCTGCAACAATGATGTCAAAAGTGGGATGGAGGTAATTATTAATTACTCAATTGTAAATTAAGTTAGGTATTAGGCTAATAATAAGTGATTAAAAAAATGAATTAATTGAGACTGTTTTGTACAACCATCATAGTGAATACTAACTAGGAAAACGTATGCATAACTGGAAGCACTGTGAGCATTAATTGAGGGGCTAGATAGCCCGACGGTTAGTGTGAGCGCAAGTGTAAATAGTTTAAACGAAGATGTAAATAACAAAATTAGTAATGTGAACAATAATGTAAATAGTGTGAAAATGAATGTAAATAGCCAGATAACTAATGTAAGTGATTTATTAAATAAGAAAATAGACAATGTAGACAGGAAAATAGACACTGTAAATGAAAATGTAGAAAGGAAATTAGGGGGCATTAGCGAATTGGTGAATGTGAGAATTGACAGTGTGGACGAGAAGATTGACAGTGTGAATAAATGAATGGACAGTGTAAATGAAATAGAGAACACTGTCAACGACAGGATGGACAGTGTCGAGAATTAAGTGAAAAGGGAAGTAAGTGCGAAGAAGAAAGAATGGCAGGAATTTCTTCAGCAATGGAATTCTACCTTCACCACATCTGCAACCGAGAAAAGTGGGGAAGCATTGAAAGCCTTAACCAACTCAGCAATCTTGGAGGATAGTCAGCAGCTCTGCAGCACTGGTGTTGCGCAACCAGGAGTGGGGAAGGATTCTCAATTAAACCCACCCCTTACGATGGCCAGACTTCTTGGCGGGATTACCGACACCAGTTTGAAATGGTCGCCATCCTGAATGGCTGGTCAGCTGAACAGCGAGGCTTACTACCTCGCAGCTGTACTGAGAAGCCCCGCACTGAGCGATCTCTGCCAGTGCAAGTATCGGCGACCAGTACGTGTGCCGTGCCCACCATACACAGCTGCGAAGCCGCACCCAGTGACCAGAGGAGCCAATGCAGGAGCTATGGCAAGACATTGTGCGGCTGTCTCAACTATCTTTGGAAGGGTGCTCCAAGGAATTGTGCGACATCATCGCAGTTGGCTTCATCAGTACCATCGCTGACACAGAGGTACAGCAAGTGGTACATCTGGTTGCACCCCAAAACATGCAGGATGCCCTGGCCTGAGCACTGGAGGTGGAATCAGCAAGACAGGGCTACACCCAAACGTCCAGTACACGCAGTGATGCTGAATGAAGATGATGAAGACAAAAAAAGACACTGAAGGAGATGTAGACGGCCATAGGGGACATCACTTGAAGGGTCCGTGCTACAGAGCTACACCATCCCCTACCCAAAAGATCTGAGTGTTGGTCATGTGGACAGCTGGGGCACCTGAGAGCCTACTGCCCACAACAACAGCAGCAGCAGCAAGAAGAGAGGCAGCAAGAGGCAGGTGAGAGTACAGCACGTTTGGAAAACCTGTAAACACCGATCTTCGGGGGCGAAGGTCGGTGACTGCTGGAGGGAAGGCCTCAATGTTCTTATATGTACGGTCGGTGAAACAAGATTGGGATGCAATATTGGAGGAGGGGAGCCTGAATGATGTTCCTTTCCAAATGGTTGTTGACACTGGGGTGACCATAACAGTAGTAAGACCAGACATCCTCAGGTCTTCCCCCCAGTGATCGCCAGGACAGCAGTATGGAACAGTGCTATTTTACTACAGTAACAGGTGAGACCACACTTGTTAGAGGTAAGAGGAAAGTAATCTTGAAGCTTGATGATGTTAGCATAGAGCACTATGTTTATATTCAGAAATAGAGGATGAATGTATTTTGGGGATTGATGTACTACTACATAGGCTGGGGTTCTATATCAATACTCGACTAGGTGTGCTACAGGTAGGCAGAACAGAATTGGTGGTATCAACATGGCATGATTTGTCCTCCCCAATTAGTTGCCGAGTAGTATGTGGTCAACCCACTGTACTGCCCGCTTCTAGTGAAATTATCATTACAGGCAAATGTCAAGGAAAGTTTATCAGACATTTGGGTCTAATTGAGCCAGCAGAGAGGATTGGCATCTTGCAAGGTAAAGTCATTGTATCAAGGACTTTGGTCTCTTCTAATTCTAACAGTTTTCCAGTTATTATAATAAATTTGTTCGATAGTGACATTCATCTTGAAGAGAGGGCCGTGATAGGTGTTTGCAAACGGGTCACACAGATACTTCCAAATGTTCCAAAAGATTCTAGAGTTGAACAAACAGAATGTCCTCTACCAGAAGTACTGAATGAACTGATAACGGACAAAATAAAATCTTAACTGGCGCCAGGAGAAGGCTGTTTCTGAATTGCTACAGCGAAATAGGGAATGCTTTCTCCTGTGGAGCAAATGATCTTGGAAGGACTAATGTGACCTGCCTCCACATTGATACAGGAGATGTCAGGCCCACAAAGCAGCCACCAAGATGAACGCCATTAGCTTCACATGAGGCAGTTGAGAGAATTCTGAAAGAAAGGAGGGAGTTAGATGTGACAGAACCGTCAGATATACTTCTTAAGAAGAAAGATGACTCTCTGAGGTTTTATGTAGATTATCGCCAACTTAATAATGTGAGCAAGAAACTCTTATACACCTCCAAAGATTGACGCCACATTTAACAGATTAACAGGTTTCTACTTTGGACATGAAGAGTGGGTACTGGCAGTGCAAAGTGGCCCCAGAGGACCAAGAGAAGACTGTATTTTGTGTCCAAGGGAAATAAACCTGGCAGTTCAAAGTTATATCTTTTGGGCTATGTAATGCCCTTGCTACCTTCGAACGCCTGATGGAAATAGTCCTGCCTTTAGATATCTGTCAGGTTTACCTTGATGACAAAGTTGTAACACGAAGAACATTTGAAGAGCACCTATCATGCTTAGACTCTGTTTTCAAAAAATTGGCTGCAGCCAACTTGAAACTGGTTCCTAAAAAGTGCCACCTGTTCCAAAAGAAAATTAATTTCTTGGGACAAGTAGCGTGTGCCCACCAAATCGAAACACACCCCGAGAAGACCAAAGCAATAAGAAATTGGCTGACACCAACTGACAAAACTGAAGTGTGGAGTTTTCTGGGATTATATGCCTATTACCATCAATTTGTACCTGCGTTCACAACAATTGCCAAGTCAGTACATGAACTGACTGAGGTGAAAAGGAAATTTCATTGAACCACTGAGTGCAAAGATGCTTTTAGTAAACTAAATAAAATTCTGATATCTCCACCCATCCTGGGTTTCCCGAAAAGTGAGGGCATGCTCATTTTGGACAGTGATGCTAGTGATGTAGACATTGGAGCTGGTTCTGGATGGGAAGGAAAGACCACTAGAATACTTCAGTAAGGTATTACATAAGCCTGAGACAAATTACTATGTTACTACATGCAGGGAGCTTCCGTCAATGGTAAAGGCAACTTCACACTTCCACCNCCCCCCCTTATGGCAGACATTTTATTCTAAGAACCGAACATGCTTCATTACACTGGCTACTAAATTTCAAGACCCCAGAAGGCCAACTAGTCCGGTGGAAACAGCATCTTCAAGAATACAACTTTGAATACAGCACAGATCTGTACGCCTCAATAGCAATGCAGATGCACTTTTTAGGAGGTCATGTGTGCCATTTTGTTGTCACTACGAACGTCAGGGAGAAAAGAGTAGTGAATCACCGAAGGTACGGAGAACAAGACTTCAAGGTTCTTTATCTTGTGATGGGTCACCTATTTTGAGTGATGAGGGTATTTGGAAAGATCAGCTGAATGACCCTACTTTGCAGGCATTATTAAAGTGGAAAGAAGCTGGCTGTCAGTCAAAATGGGAAGAGATATATAGCCTGAGCGTACTTTACAGAAACTGGGAAAGTAATGATAGAAAACACACACGTTTACAGTTGGTCCTTCCGGAATGTAGGGTGTCTTAAAGGAACTGTATAATGCGGCAGCCAGTGGGCACTTTGGTGTTAATAAGACCCTTGGCAGGTTTAGACTGAGATTCTACTGCTTCATTGTCGGGGGGATGTTGGGTGGTGGTACAGAATGTGCTACACCTGCATTGCAAGGAAGGGCCAGAGGAAGGCCCCGAGGACCAGGGGACAAGGTCACCTCCAGAAATACAATGTTGGAGTCCCATTCGAAAGGATGAAAGTATCCATTCTGGGTTCTTTGCCTGTCACAAAGAGAGGTAATCAGTATCTACTGGTGGCTCAAGATTATTTAACTGAGTGGCCTGAGATCATTCCCCTCCCAAACCAGGAAGCACCATGTACTGTGGCTGAGGCACTCATAGAACATGTTTTCTCGAGGTTTGGAGTGCCACTAGAACTCCACTCTGATCAGGGGTGAAACTTTGAAGCTGCGGTCTACCAGGAGGTGACAAAAATTTTGGGGATGAAAAAGACTAGGACTACAGCCTTACACCCTCAGTCGGATGGAATT
Source organism: Clitarchus hookeri (assembly GCA_002778355.1). Lineage (NCBI taxonomy): Eukaryota > Metazoa > Arthropoda > Insecta > Phasmatodea > Phasmatidae > Clitarchus > Clitarchus hookeri. The sequence goes on from NQII01001045.1 coordinate 26,720, forward strand.
CTCGAGAGGCTTAACAGCACTCTTGAGCAGTACCTGTTGAACTCTGTGGCAGACAAACAAGAGGACTGGGATTCAAAGGTGTCATTGTTTCTCCTTGCTTACCGCTCGTCAGTTCACGAGTCCACAAGGGTAACACCGTCAAGGAAGCTGTTTGGGTTGCTAGTTACCTGCTGTTAGGCCAACCAAGAGAAGAGGAATCTATAACCCCTGACTATTCCAGCGAATTATGTAACACACTAGTTTGCATTCATAATTTAGCTTGACAGCACTTCAGAATAAATAGTGACAGGATGAAGACGCGGTATGATAGGAGAATGTTGGGCGAGGTATTTTGAGAAGGACAACTGGTGTGGCTCTACAACCCACAGAGGCGAAAATGGTATTGCCCGAAGCTACAGAAATGTTGGGAAGACCCCTACAGAATTCTAAAGAATATCAACAATGTGGTATTTTGGATTTTTTGTCAAGGTTCTCGGGCGAAGCCGAAGGCTGTACACATTAACCGACAGGCACTCTACGAAGGTACGGATGTTGCTGAGTCTGTTCGGAATGAGAACAGACTTGAGGAGGGGGCAGTGTTATGTGTCTCTGGTCTGCGTTGACCTTAGCCCTTCCAAGCAAGCGAGCTGAAGAGGAGGACAGAGAGGTTATATGATAACGGGCAGCAAGTCAGTGGAATGTTTTGAATGGTAGGCAAGCGATAAAACAAGTAGCGCATACCTGTTACATAAAGCATCCCGCCAGGCACTATTGACCTTGGTTGTATTGAATTTCTGTGTTTATTTGAAGTATGCTATGAATTAGTGACCTCAATTCTCTCAGCGTGACTCGGGGTACATTGAATCTTCCAGATGGTCAGGGCTACTGATATATAAGGATGACGGGCCTTTGAGATTGTTGTTGATGAGTGGATGAGTGGCTGGAGTTTATCAATAGATGACGAGTGGAACGAGCAGCAAGAGAAGTGGCCAGCAGAAGGAAAATCTGCGACTGCCAGTATCGGCACAGTGAAGAATATGACTGGCAGACTGGACTATTGGACTGGGTGCATGAATGAAAGACAATACAAATGATGGCAACAGATAGACTGAAAGTGTGTTAAAACTGAGTTTGAGTTAATTGACTATAACCAAACAGAAAAATTAAGAAGGATGTTAATTAGAGTAAAAATATACATTAAATATTAAATATTGCACTTGCTGAGAAATAAAAAGAGTAATAGTGGAGATAGATACATTAATGCTGTAAATAACAGCTGTGTGTATAAATTAAAATCAAATTTAGTTATTTTATTTAAATTAAGACCTCCATCCCTCACGAAGTTAGATACGCCGCTCAGGCATCCTGTAAAGATGTATTACAACTATAAAATGAGTCTACACACGGAACCTCTTTTAGTCAGTCATTTTGTATGATAGCACCACATGAAAAAATATTTTTTTAGTCACATCTCGGGAAACAATTTACAGATTCCTACCAAATTTGGCAAACAATTAGTATCATATATATCCTTGAAACCATGAAATCAATTCCAACTTAACTCTTTAACAAAAAAAAATGTGTGTTCATAAAGTCTCTTTTGTCAGCCTTTTGTAAAATAGCATCACATAAAAAATTCAATTTTATGTAATATCATTGGGAAAAAACAAGAGATTCTTACTAAATTTAGCCTACAAGTAGCACTATGTCAAGCCATGTAAACTGATATATTTTGAGTGTCTGACACTATTTTCAAAATGACACCCCTGTAAGTATTTCAGGTTATTAAACCCTATCATTTAAAACATTTCACTAATTACATTCAAAGTTGATGCTCCGTCTTACCTTCTGAATGCAGCAGATTGCATTCTCAAGGTTTTCTGGGTTCGAGTCCCAGGTAAGGCACATGTGTATTTGTGTCTCCGTACTGCTGCATATGTTTCTGGTTCCATATCTAATGATATTGCTGTGAATGATATTGCTGTGAATGAGTTATTAAGGCCCACCTACCATCTATGCGTTTAAGTACTTCAATAAACATTATTGGCACCCATGTATAGGAAAATAGGCTCATTAGTTATATCAGTAATTTGTATTTTTTTTGCTGAGTGGTTTCTTGTTTCTTTTCAGATGTTACTCACGACAACAACAATAATATTATTGAACTTGGAATTGGGCTATTGCCCTGTAGCAAGTGCTTCCTTCCCTCATTCCTTTTCACTCTCCAGTCCCTTCCTAAATTGCCCAACCTCCTTTACCAACTCCTCCTACAACATATTTCACTCCCTCACAGTTCTCACCAGCATGGACTGCCTTCCCATTTCCATCTGCCTCCATAACCTTTGAAACTTTCCACTGTTTGTATCTCTCCCCATATACAGTCCCTTGACTAAATGTACACATAACTTCCCCCATACTACCACTCCATTCACCACCTTATACATACTGACCAGCCTCTCCACTCTTTGCGTGTCCCTTAGGAAGCTCCACCCAAACTCCATCATTAAGGATGGTCTAAATTCCTTTCATCCTAACCTTCTTGCATACGCCTTCCCAGTTTACCCTTAACCCACTTCACTGTCCACCTTTGCACCTTCTCCAGCTCCCATACTTCCTCTTCCACACACGGGTCCCAGACTGCTGGTGCATATTTTATTATCTGCGTAATCATAGCTTTATAAGCCTTCTCCTTCACCTCCCCACTAACCCCCTTTAAGACCCTTCCCAACATTCCCAAAGCTCTTCTTCCCTTTCATACCACTCTCTGTACTAGCTTTTTTAAACAATCACCCTGATTCACCACCCCCAGGTACTTATACTCTGAAACTTCCCCTATCTGCCGTGTCATATATAAGTTTCTTCATATCTTCCCCTCTTCCTAGTGAACCTGACGATCTTTGTTTTTCATATATTGATATTCATTTTGTTCCTTTGTGTCCACCTCCTTATTTGTTCTATGTCCCCGCAACCATAAATTAAGAGTCGGGAAGTGAATCATAAGAAGTGTCCACGTAAATTAACCTACGTTATGGTGAAATGATATACCATGCGGTGATAATTCAGTTACTCGTTTATGTTGATCTTAGGCACAGCTGTGTTATAAATGCAATTCCACAAAAGCATATTGACATCCTAAACCTGTAATTAGCTGTTCTACATGTGTGTTAAAGGACATGTCAACATACCGCATGTCTTTTGAAATATTGTTCCATGAAAGAATAACATCTAATTTTTTTAGGGAACAGTAAAATAAAACTGTCTTCATGTGTGCCTCATCATAGGCCTATTCGCTGCTTATGCCTGCAGTACTAAGTAATAATTTAAAATGGAGCATGTCTACTTTATAAAATATTATTTTCTTAATGAATAAAATCTTATTTCCTAGCAAACTGTAAACAGTCTCATTGGGCACTGCCTCTTAGCCCAATCAACACTCCGTTTTTTTTTGCTAACTTTGATGGTAATAGACATTCATATCTCTGTTTATAGGGAATCCTTTTACTGGAACATACCTGCCATTTAAATATTTATGGTTCATTACTAAACAATGTGCTATTTTTTATAAACGGTAGTAAAGCACTGTAGTTAGTCTCCAGCCATTGATAGAGAGCTATTTTTTTTTAGAGCCGAGCTCGATTAGCAAGCGGGTATTTGGCTCAAACTGGATTTTTTAAGTACTCTCAGGTCTCTAGCTTACACCTAACATAAAATAAATAAACTTTATATTCTAACTACCACATATTCATAACCATTTCATATGCACATTGATGTGATTATACACATTTGCAGTAGTATCAGCTATGCTTGGGGTACATGTTCATTTCATTTTATCACCTAAAGGTACCGCAATATTGTCATTTAAAAATTGTTTAAAAATTCCCTACATATGTAGGTTGTTTGTCTGCAATTTAAAAAATGAGAAAGGATTGGCATTTCATATATTATAAACATTACAGGTACTTATATGTGGCTTGTCTGCTGGCATACAAAACTTAATGATGTCTAAATTAACCCTTATGGAGTTCCATTACCTTAATGTTAAGTGTAAGAGAAGGTATAGAAGCCTTAACTATGCCAGTATAAATAAAATCAAAATAAATAAATGTATAGTACCATATAAGTATTAAGAAACTGGATGACTCATTTACATACAATTTCAAAGAAGTTTGTTTGGTTAGAGATAAGATCCTATATATAACATAAATGGATGTTCATAAATCAAAATATAAACAAGGTAGTTAGTTATCTTACGGTAGTCAATTGTTCCAACAGTTTTAAATACTGGAGTTAAAATATATATATGCTCCTATATAAATATAAACGAATGAACATTTATTACTATATGGTAAAATATAATGGTGTTCAATTAAGATTAGGATGTCTTACCATGTTGCTCAAAAAACGTCTGCGACATACTGAAAGAAAAATTATCAACATTACAAATATTCCATGAAAAACTATAAAATAACAAAAAAATTATATGGAAATTTAAGTGACTTCAAATAGCATTATTAACATTTAACATAATTTTTTAATTTAAATCTACACAAAATTGATGTTTATCATGCAAAAGCAAAGAACTGGACAACAGTACGAAACCCTCTGAACTTCATGGATTGGATATATATTTTTCAAAACCAATAACCTGCTCAAATTAAAACCATTTTTGTGCACTAATTGAAAACACATTAAAAGAAAGATGCAAATCCAACAATAACAACATCTCCTGCAACATAGCAGACAGAAGTAATATTATAATAGCTACAATATTGTTGTTGAAGTTGGATACAGAATTAGTTATAACCTCATAAATGTCATATAAAATTCTAACTATTACTTGATCGCCTTCATATGTTGATACCACACTGGCTGATTAGCCATTTCATCAATTCCTCAGACTGAAAACGAAGCTATAAAAATTTCTGACAGCTGTTTAGCTATCACATTCTATGTCATTAATAATATCAGGAAAAATCGCACAGTCACACAATTATCTGCATTAGACTGGTGACACCTGCCTGAGGCCTTAAAGATTTTGCGGTTGCTGCTGCCAGTGTTTCGGCTCAACCGTTCTATGTAGTATAGTACAAACACTTTTCGTCTCCCATCCCATCTCTTTGGGCATGCACCAATCTGTCTGACTGGTGACGTATATGTCTTTTCTGATCACTTCTCATGAGATATTTGCAGGAAAACATTGATAAATGAGAAGCTAGCATACCAGAGTGTTTTGATAAGTTGGGGAAGTCGTCTCCCCCATACTCATTTATGGCAGTGATGGGTATATAGTGCTGAAGAAAAACCGCAGGTAAAATTCCATTTGGACACTACTGTATAAATTACTTTTCGGCATGTCAGATTTTATAAGTGATTTCTAGACATTTCACGGCACGGCCATGCACCGCTTAATAGAGCAGAGAAGTAACTGCAAAAACTGTGCAGACATTAAGCATGTAACTAACTACCTTGTGAGCGTCGATGATGCCTATGCCTGCTGGCCCATAATTTTAGAGTGGCTGCCAATCTCCTTCCATTGCACCGATATGCTAAAATGTTTATTGTGCATGATGGAATACTCAACAAAGGATACTGGTACTTTATTATCTTTTAGTGATGTACCTATCTCTTAACATTTAAAATCTCATTTTGGACCTTTGAAAATCAGTCTTTAGAGGAAGTCAAGTTGCCAAAGGTCTGGAAGGAGACACTGGTTATTCTGGTTTACAAGCAAGGGGAGGACAGGAAAAATCCTGGCAGTTAAAGGCCTGTGAGTCTCACATCTAGTAAAGGAAAGGTCATGGAGGGGCTTGTAGTACAGTATGTAATAGAGGTTATAAATAAAAAGAACTGGCTGCAGGATGTTATGATTTTGATATTTTGTTGATACTTATCCTTAATGGGGATATAGGGGTATAACACATTATTAATTTATAAGAGTTATATAATCATCACTATACAAAAGAGGTTAATTTAACATTAAGGTTGTAAAATATTGTTTCAATATAAATATGATTGAATATCAACGGGGGGAACTATACAAATATACTGAAATATTAAATTATATTATTTTATAAAGATTTAACCAGCCACATTCTGATTAAAGCCTAATTAGAGAGTCCCCACCTTGTTCATGATTCTGGAGGCTGATTAAGATGGCGCAAGTTGACTGCTGTACACACCCATCTTCAGTGGTCTTCTCGTTCTAATGGCCCGACGACAAAAGACACTGCCCACAGACTACACTGCCCTATATTGGCTGCGTTGTCCTCGTTTACTGGCCGGTGGAGGGAGTTTCTGTGGTTTGCGATTTCATAACTAATTTCAGCGATCATGGCCCGTGTCCTGGATAAATAAGTGAAGGTGTGATTAGGCAGGCTGCTCAGCTAAGGGCCTGACCACAACTCGTAACAAGGAGTACCAACATGGTTTAGGGCAGGTTACTCATGTGAGATGCAACTGGCTGGACAGCTGGAGGCAGTAGATGAGCAGAAGCAGGTGGATGCCTGCTTCATGGACTTTGAGAATGTCTTTGATGAGGTATCCCATGAGTGGGTAGTGGATTGGACAGGGGACATCCTGAGGGGAAGAAAACAAGATGGTGACGTCAATGTCAGAAGAATGTGAGTTGACATCAGGGGTTCCGCAGAATAGTGTACATGATCCCTATATCTACCCAGGGAGGTCGTGATTCATAGTAATGTTAGGTGGAAAAAGCCACTATAGAGAGTGGTACAAAAGGTAAGAAGGGCTTTGGGAACGCTGGGAAGGGTTTTGATGGAATTAGTGGGGAGGTGAAGGAGAAAGTTTTTATAAAGCTATCATTAGTCAGTTAATACAATAAAATGCAGCTGCAGTCTGGGACTCATATTTGGAAGAGGAGGTAAAGGAGCTGGAGTAAGTTAAGTAGATATTTAGACGAGGGGCTATACAGGAGGAGAGGTTCAGAGGTTATGGTGGTGGATGGAAAGGGGAAGAAGGCAGTCCATGCAGGCAAGACCAATGAGGGAGTGGAATATCTTGCGGGAGGATTTGGTGATTCAGGAAGGGGCTGGAGAATGAAAAGGGTTGAGAAAAGTAGGTGCTTACTACAAGGCAATAACCCAATTGCAAGATGGAAATAATAATAATTATTATTATTATTGGTGTTTGGGCACAGACAAAACACCTTTTCCTGCCATTAATTTTTTTTTTGCTTTTCTTGCAATGCAATGACTTATGACAAATTATCTTTCTCAATCCTAGGATATGAACAACTTCTAGGTAAAACTGTTAAAATATTTAATACTTCACTTTTAGAAATACTTGCATTTTTAAATTTTTCTTTACGCTGATCAATAATTTATTTTTCGGGTCATCTTATGATTTTTTTCTGAAGAAACCAATTACTAGTTTGAGCAGTCACATTTGTGTGAATTTCTGTCGACACTTAATCCGCCAGATAAAGTGAGCTGGCAGCTCAAAACACCAATTGTGATTGTTTGGACAGGAATCAAGGCTCTGTGTTTACTTGAGCACAGCTGTCCTGAAAAACATGTCGCTTTTGCTGATGAGTGATGATACAGTGCCTTGTCCAGCTGGACGGGGTGACACAATTCTTGTTTTAGCTGCATCATGTCAGTTTTGAAGAAGGGGTAGGTGAGAAAGAGAGAGAAAAGGATTCCAGTTAGTTTACGTTATAATCATGTGAGCTGAGATTTTACCGCGCACGTGTTTGACACTCGTGCTGAGTTAAAATTGTGGAGGGGAGTATTTTAACTGGAAAGTATGCAGAAAAGCAGTCTCGAGCAATAAACACGAGAGTTTACAATATTTATTTAAGCAGGAGTTGGCGGAACTGTAAGGGAGAGATTTGAACAAGACATGGCGGCGACCAGTGCCAGGTGTTTTGTCGTCTGCTAGTTTTCAGAGGACACATCTCAGCTAAGAGGAAGCTGGCTCAACACATGATGTGATCAGTTAAAGAACTGTTTTTGATTTGTTAGATGTTTGTAGTATTAATGGTATAAAAAGGCTTACAGAGATAATTGGGCGTGTGAAGTCAGCTGACAGCCATCATCGGAAAGCTTCCTTGTGTTAAAGGTGAGGTTGGAATGTTTGTTGGACATAATTATGTAGGGTTAAAAATAATTCTTCTAAGGTGTGAAGCCTTTACTTTAGGGTTCAGCAGCAGTCATGATTTCTTAAGTCTTTCATTCGTGACACCAAACCTCCAAAGTTCAGAAGACTTTACTGTTTTTATTTTTGGTTTTGTTCTAAAAACTTTGTTACCGCTTTTAATTCTGTTTACAAATAGAACCTTCTTTTATAGGGTTATGTTTGCCCTAATTTGGTCGCAAGTGTCTTTCCACTCTAACATGTATACAGGTCTCTGAAGTTTTTTTGGGTTTCATTTCATTGTTAATGCAGCCACGATTGATGAGTCGTTTTGTGTGAGTGTGTGTGTACAAACACACAGATATATACATACATATAAAAATATATATATATATATATATAAAACTGTTTTTAGTGCTGCGGCAAGTTTGTTAAAGGCAATGATTTGTAACTCAACTTTCAGTGAGTGTCAGTAAATGGGATAACTCTTAATCCTGCCTTTATTAAATTGTTCTTTTGATAATTACTTTTACTCCCTTCACTTTTATTTTATATACTTGTCTTTTGTTGGCCGACACCCTATAATTCCTTCCTATTAGCAATGTAAAGCAATCCGTCT
>NQII01001045.1:45285-97877 GCA_002778355.1 Clitarchus hookeri
TCCAAAATGGCTCTCAAGCGAGTTTGCTCCAAAATTTCATTACATGCAAATACAAAAAAATTACATAATTAGCAAAATAAACATGGAACCCTTTGATAGTGAAATTACATAAAGATTATACTGTAAAAATACATGGGTTGACCAGGCCAAACTTCAGAAACTTAATATTTAAACCTGTGGGAGTTGTCTATTTGAGTCTGTTGCTTGTAATTGAATACATATTTACCCTTTGATTTTAGAAAGAAGTAAAAAAAATTAAAAAGGACAACATTTTCTATATTCTCTGGGTGGTACTGAGGTACGTTGTCATGGGCAAAACCATTATTGAAAATGGGGGTGTAAGGTAGTCATTCCCGAAGGCTTTTAAAACCAAACCTGGAATTGATTCCATCATATTTTTCCCCATTTACTTGGTGGCCTAAAATGAGGAATTTTCGGTAATTCACGAAACGCAAATACACTTCACACTAAGCACATGTATGGGAGGGGTGCTGGCCTGCAGGAACCATTGTTACCCCCCATGGCCTTCATTTTCCCGGCGGTGGTGTTACTGGGGACTCATGTTGATGTAATTAGCCGGCCCAAACTTTCCCACCCTCAAAAGCTACCTCTTGATGGCATGAAGGTTGGATGGCCACTTGACCCCGGTGGAGTCATGGCAGGCAAGCAGTGTGTACTCCAACAGCAGTGGTGGTGGTATGAAGAGGCTAAGAAGGATGAATGTGGCACACGTTATCTTTTTCTGAATTTTTTGTATTATTTTGTTTTAAATAGAGCTTTTACAGTGTACTGTAATTCACCCACCTATCTGAAATGTTAAACAACTAACTACGTGATTAGTTGAAAAATATTACTTGTCAAAACACTTTTTCAAATTTTTTTTTGTAAATGATGGTATTACTTTGTGTTTAATCAATCATTTAGGCATATTCTACCCTCTGTGATTCCTTGCCTCCACCACCATGTTAAACACGTCACTGACTGAATCACCAAAAATGTGATGTCTGTCACTAGGTTTACTGTATTAATTGGATTTTTTTATGAGAAACCCAAGAGTGAACTTGAGCAAATGGGTGCAAGTACATTATACGATACATCTGGCAGTGAACTTGATCAGATGGACTCAAGTTCACAAGTCAACACAAAGGAATAAATTTTATGCAAAATATATTCCCATCCAAAAACCTCCATTTTCCATCGCTGTCCCATCAGAATGTGTGGAAATAGGGACGGGGAAGCAGTATTCAATGTGATGTTAATGCCATGTATGTGTATAGTCTAGTGAACTAGTCCCAATGTGGTAATTATTAAGAATCACTCCTTTTCCGAAAATGAGAAAATAATACCTGAAAATGGTGTATATGGACAATAATAATGTTACGAGTGTAAGATGAAGACAAAATTGAGAAATGATTATGGATGGCAAGTCAATGGAATGTTTTGAATGAGAGACGAGCAATAAATAAAGAAGCGCATATCTGTTACATAAAGCATCCTGCCACGCATACCTCTACATGAAGCAGTGATAATCCTTTTTCGGCGTGCACTCCTGACCTTGGTTGTATTGGATTTCTGCATTTAACTGAAGAATTTTCTAGTGGTTTTCTGACCTCGTTTCTCTACTCCTGTGTGACTCGGGGTGCGTTGAACCTTCCAGATGATCAGGGGAACTGACATAAAAGTGCGTCAGTCCTCTAAGCAGAGAGGATGATGAGTTGGGAGTCTGGGCGATTGTGCAACGTTAAACGACAGATGACAAGCTGGAAGAGCAACGAGTAGCGCCAGAAGGAAAATCTGCAACTGCAAGCATCAAGCACTGAAGAGTGCGGCTGGCAGGCTGGTCTATTGGACTGGATGCATGAGTGAAAGACATTACAAACGATGGCACCAGGCAGACGGAACATGTGTTAATGATGAGTATAAATTAATTGACTATAACCAGAGACATTGAGAAGGATGTTAATTAGAGTTGAAATAGACATTAAATATTGTGCTCACTGAGAAATAAAAAGACTAATAGCGGAGATAGATAATTTAATGCTGTAAATAATAACTGTAAGTAATAACAAATTTAGTTATTTTATTTTTATTTAGACCTCCAACCCTCACGAACTCAGATATGCCCTTCAGGCGGCCTGTAACAATAATCACACTTAATAAGAATTTCATGGGGCATCATGTAATTTATAATACTGTGAAACGTGATAGTGAAGAGGCCTATGAAGATTGAATGAATTTTTGCAGTATAACATGTAAAATTTATTTGAAATATATTTCAATTGGGTTGCTGAACCGTGTTAAATGTGATGAACACCTTTGGAAACCAAACCTTAATTCACAATNATTATACTGTAAAAATACATGGGTTGACCAGGCCAAACTTCAGAAACTTAATATTTAAACCTGTGGGAGTTGTCTCTTTGAGTCTGTTGCTTGTAATTGAATACATATTTACCCTCTGATTTTAGAAAGAAGTAAAAAAAATTAAAAAGGACAAAATTTTCTATATTCTCTGGGTGGTACTGAGGTACGTTGTCATGGGCAAAACCATTATTGAAAATGGGGGTGTAAGGTNATTTTCTATATTCTCTGGGTGGTACTGAGGTACGTTGTCATGGGCAAAACCATTATTGAAAATGGGGGTGTAAGGTAGTCATTCCCGAAGGCTTTTAAAACCAAACCTGGAATTGATTCCATCATATTTTTCCCCATTTACTTGGTGGCCTAAAATGAGGAATTTTCGGTAATTCACGAAACGCAAATACACTTCACACTAAGCACATGTATGGGAGGGGTGCTGGCCTGCAGGAACCATTGTTACCCCCCATGGCCTTCATTTTCCCGGCGGTGGTGTTACTGGGGACTCATGTTGATGTAATTAGCCGGCCCAAACTTTCCCACCCTCAAAAGCTACCTCTTGATGGCATGAAGGTTGGATGGCCACTTGACCCCGGTGGAGTCATGGCAGGCAAGCAGTGTGTACTCCAACAGCAGTGGTGGTGGTATGAAGAGGCTAAGAAGGATGAATGTGGCACACGTTATCTTTTTCTGAATTTTTTGTATTATTTTGTTTTAAATAGAGCTTTTACAGTGTACTGTAATTCACCCACTNACGTTATCTTTTTCTGAATTTTTTGTATTATTTTGTTTTAAATAGAGCTTTTACAGTGTACTGTAATTCACCCACTTATCTGAAATGTTAAACAACTAACTACGTGATTAGTTGAAAAATATTACTTGTCAATAACACTTTTTCTAATTTTTTTTTGTAAATTTTGGTATTACTTTGTGTTTAATCAATCATTTAGGCATATTCTATCCTCTGTGATTTCTTGCCTCCACCACCATGTTAAACACGTCACTGACTGAATCACCAAAAATGTGATGTCTGTCACTAGGTTTACTGTATTAATTGGATTTTTTTATGAGAAACCCAAGAGTGAACTTGAGCAAATGGGTGCAAGTACATTATACGATACATCTGGCAGTGAACTTGATCAGATGGACTCAAGTTCACAAGTCAACACAAAGGAATAAATTTTATGCAAAATATATTCCCATCCAAAAACCTCCATTTTCCATCGCTGTCCCATCAGAATGTGTGGAAATAGGGACGGGGAAGCAGTATTCAATGTGATGTTAATGCCATGTATGTGTATAGTCTAGTGAACTAGTCCCAATGTGGTAATTATTAAGAATCACTCCTTTTCCGAAAATGAGAAAATAATACCTGAAAATGGTGTATATGGACAATAATAATGTTACGAGTGTAAGATGAAGACAAAATCGAGAAATGATTATGGGTGGCAAGTCAATGGAATGTTTTGAATGAGAGACGAGCAATAAATAAAGAAGCGCATATCTGTTACATAAAGCATCCTGCCACGCATACCTCTACATGAAGCAGTGATAATCCTTTTTCGGCGTGCACTCCTGACCTTGGTTGTATTGGATTTCTGCATTTAACTGAAGAATTTTCTAGTGGTTTTCTGACCTCGTTTCTCTACTCCTGTGTGACTCGGGGTGCGTTGAACCTTCCAGATGATCAGGGGAACTGACATAAAAGTGCGTCAGTCCTCTAAGCAGAGAGGATGATGAGTTGGGAGTCTGGGCGATTGTGCAACGTTAAACGACAGATGACAAGCTGGAAGAGCAACGAGTAGCGCCAGAAGGAAAATCTGCAACTGCAAGCATCAAGCACTGAAGAGTGCGGCTGGCAGGCTGGTCTATTGGACTGGATGCATGAGTGAAAGACATTACAAACGATGGCAACAGGCAGACGGAACATGTGTTAATGACGAGTATAAATTAATTGACTATAACCAGAGACATTGAGAAGGATGTTAATTAGAGTTCAAATAGACATTAAATATTGTGCTCACTGAGAAATAAAAAGACTAATAGCGGAGATAGATAATTTAATGCTGTAAATAATAACTGTAAGTAATAACAAATTTAGTTATTTTATTTTTATTTAGACCTCCATCCCTCACGAACTCAGATATGCCCTTCAGGCGGCTTGTAACAATAATCACACTTAATACGAATTTCATGGGGCATCATGTAATTTATAATACTGTGAAACGTGATAGTGAAGAGGGCTATGAAGATTGAATGAATTTTTGCAGTATAACATGTAAAATTTATTTTAAATATATTTCAATTGGGTTGCTGAACCGTGTTAAATGTGATGAACACCTTTGGAAACCAAACATTAATTCACAATNAAATATATTTCAATTGGGTTGCTGAACCGTGTTAAATGTGATGAACACCTTTGGAAACCAAACATTAATTCACAATACGTGAATCAAAGAATATGTTTGTGTAAACGCAGGAATAAACCACGGTAATCAAGCCATGGAGGAATAACATTTAATTCTGTTGAATTTTGTAAGGCTTACCTTGTTGATATTCACGATAGGATTGTACCTACTAGTGGAAGTAGTACAAAAAATATATATATAAAAGAATATCATACAAAGAGGTATTACAAGGCTTAGTTTACATCCTGTTTACGTGTATCACCATGATACATTTGTGCAACATTGCATACACATAGAAAACATTTTTCTATTAATTTTGGCTATCCATTTTAAATTTTACTGTACAGTTTCACTTGACGGTTGTACACTGGTGCGTACAGGAATGACCGTTATTGGAATATTGCTACGGGAGTTCAGTGTTCCTTGTGAATTTAACCGTGTGAAGATGTGGGATTTACGAATGGAGAGTGCCATAGGAACATTTCTTTGTGATTATTTCTATGTTAAGTGTTTAATCTAATCATTGCGTAAAAAAGTGAGTGTATGGGAGTTTAAACTCATTAGAATAGAGAGAAACATGTCCTATATATGAGTTATAAGCAATACATCACCAAGGAGGTATATTCATCATTTACATGGGTGAGTACGGTTTTTTGTATTCAGTATAGTGTATTTTACTGTGTAGTAGCTACGCTATTGCATGTTGGCATGGGAACTTAAGGATTTACGTACTACTTGCACCGAGCCGTGTCAAATGCACAAGACATATTCAAATTATATACTGACCATAAAATAGGCTGCAGCTTTTACTTTGTGTTAACTTACTGTGATCTTGGGTAAATATGTTCAAGTATAGCACCCTCGTACTGAAAAATACAGTTCAAGCATTGCTAAACATTACGAACTGAGCCAGAGTCCTAGCAATAATTAAAGTCATACGGGCAGTTTTTTGTGGGTAGCAAGCGCGGAGCGCTCAAACATCTGCGAAGCTTGGAGTTTCATGTAAGTCCCCTTGCAGTAAAAAATATTGTTCAAGCGTAGCCAAACATTATACACCAGCACCAGCATGGGATTAAATCCCCAAAACTGTCATTCAAGGCATACTGGCAGTTTTTCGTAGGTAGCGAGCATAGAGCGCTCGAACATCCACGAAGCTTGGAATTTGCTATAAAATTAATAACAGTGTGTGTGCTGATGCACAATAGCAAGTTGGCACACACACAAGTTGTGATTCCACAATCATGAAATTCCATTAAGTTAAGTTAGGTTAGGTCTTCCTGCATTTAGCATGGTAAAGTCACTTATTCAACATAAATTATACATAATTTTTAGGCATTTTACCCCACAACTTCCCTGATCTGCATAGTNGTAAAGTCACTTATTCAACATAAATTATACATAATTTTTAGGCATTTTACCCCACAACTTCCCTGATCTGCATAGTCCTCCCTACTATCGCGTTTAGTAGTATATATTCCGAATATCATGATGCCCCTATTACATTCATGTTCAGTGTGATTAGTAGGCCTAATGTTGATTTATAAAATTCCCTGAGTTTTTTTAAAACTGCGATTCCTAAAAATTACGGTAATTATTAAGTTTAGGGGCTTTTCTGAAAAACACAAAAAAAATTTCAAAATTATGATATATTTCTACTCTACTAATCACGTAGAACACGAATATACTAGGGGCGTAGCTTTAAAATAAGTACAACATATTTTCAAAAATTGAACAAAATTGCGAAATGAGCAGTTAGCCAGTTTGTTTACGTTTCTGAATGAAACATCCTAGACCAACAAAAGTTGCATTAATGGGTTTTGCACAGCTTACCTTGTTCATATTCAAGAGGGCGTGATGTTTAAATAAGTAGAACATATTAAAAAAACTTGCAAAATATGTTTGTTTACGTCTATTAACGTCAGAGGAATTATACCAGCCCCCTACCTAGGTGAGTCAATTTACATTCTTTTGGTGTGTTTTACGGTTCCTTTAAATCCCTACAATCCTACATTCGTAGTTTAGTGTAAAACCCAAACATCCTAGGTTAGTGTAAAATCCAAAAAGCCTAGGTTAGTGTGAAAACAATCCTAGGTTAGTATAAAAATGCAAAATAGTGATTCACCCATCGTGGGGTTAGGTTCTGTTAGGTTAGGTGGGCACATATTACGAAATTAGTCGTACGTTAATGCCCCTAGTATATTCGTGTTCTACATCATTAGTAGAGTGGAAATATACAATTTTAAATTAATTATTTTAATTTTTACAGAAAAGCCCCTAAACTTAATAATTACCTAAATTTGCTAATTGGAATGCATTTTTATTTAAAAAATGTACTCTTACATACTACAGTTTATTTGATCTTTAAAACCCTTCCCACTAAAAAGTTTCTTTTGGGATTCATACCGAATTTATATTCAGGATTTTTGAAAACATTCAAGACGCTTCTGAACACAATTCCATTTTCTGCAGGTTTTGTTTTGCTTTTCTAAAAAAATAATAAATTACTAATATATGCAACAACGAAGAGAAAAGCCGGCGAAACCTTCCCAGAGGGCACTTCATATACATGCATTCACAGGTTACTATACAAAGCCTTTACACTTAACATCAGTTGTCATTACCTTCTGAATATTCAAAATCATAGCAATGACTGTCGGCCTCAGTAATTACAAACAACTTGTTACAAAAAATAATAAACAAGAAGAGTAGTATCACAGAAATCAAATATTATGTCAAAAAAAATAACATTAATGCCAACGCTACAAACGGTTCAAAATATTGACAAATGAGAGCCTTGGCTGCTCCTACAGCCATTATAATTAATATTTTTAGTATTTTGATTATATGGATGACATAACAATAGCATGTTTCTTGATTAATTAGTTATATTTTAATACCTATCTTCCATAATCCCACAACGTATGTAAATGCAACTAGGTGGCTTTTACGGCGTAGTCGGAGTTCCTGGCTGTGTCCTGTGTTGGTTTTACAAGGGGGCAGGGGGCCAGTACAAACTTTTCGAACTGACCTTAACGCCCAAGGTAAGGTCAACAACCGCATTACTCTCCTGTGGCTTTTCAGGAACTATTCTCTAAGTAGTTCGATTACCTTAACTTGCACGCTACTAATCTTAGCTTAAGGTCTGGTATTGGAGGTGATTTTGGCATGCTTCTGACCTTAAAATGTTCCTAAAAATTGCTGATTTTATTGCAATTGAGATTAATTCTGATGTTAAAATTGCAGAAAGGGGAACAACCTTCAAAAAGTGGATACATATAAATTAAAAATTACTAATTCCTTTCACTTTTAACAATAGGTAATACTATATTACTATAATTGTTACCAATATATTAGCAGTATGATCTAAATATATTATTACAGTTGTAAAAAATGATATATTAAACGGTTTGATATGATATGTCACTACATTCTAAGCTTTTTCATATATTTAACTAACAAATAATTGTATATCAAATATATTTTTAAAAATAAGCAATAGTTTACATAGAGCTTTCATTGTTGGCAAAAAAAATTTTAAATCAGCGCTGGGTCTATGAAGAGAGTGATTGTTGAAAAGGGTTATCCGATTAGGCATCAGACACAGTCGGTAGGTAGGGTTCCAGGGGTGCTGATGTGGATCCCCACCTTACCTGGCTTAACAGGTTAAGACGAAAACAGGTGAAGATGCCTGGTGTCATTACTCAGTGGGCATGAGTTAATGAGAGTCGGGTTGATATGGAGTATTTGTAGATACATAACTTACCAATAATTACACATACCTAGTNAATAAACAAGAAGAGTAGTATCACAGAAATCAAATATTATGTCAAAAAAAATAACATTAATGCCAACGCTACAAAAGGTTCAAAATATTGACAAATGAGAGCCTTGGCTTGCTCCTACAGCCATTATAATTAATATTTTTAGTATTTTGATTATATGGATGACATAACAATGGCATGTTTCTTGATTAATTAGTTATATTTTAATACCTATCTTCCATAATCCCACAACGTATGTAAATGCAACTAGGTGGCTTTTACGGCGTAGTCGGAGTTCCTGGCTGTGTCCTGTGTTGGTTTTACAAGGGGGTAGGGGGCCACTACAAACTTTTGGAACTGACCTTAACGCCCAAGGTAAGGTCAACAACCGCATTACTCTCCTGTGGCTTTTCAGGAACTATTCTCTAAGTAGTTCGATTACCTTAACTTGCACGCTACTAATCTTAGCTTAAGGTCTGGTATTGGAGGTGATTTTGGCTCGCTTCTGACCTTAAAATGTTCCTAAAAATTGCTGATTTTATTGCAATTGATATTAATTCTGATGTTAAAATTGCAGAAAGGGGAACAACCTTCAAAAAGTGGATACATATAAATTAAAAATTACTAATTCCTTTTACTTTTAACAATAGGTAATAATATATTACTATAATTGTTACCAATATATTAGCAGTATGATCTAAATATATTATTACAGTTGTAAAAAATGATATATTAAACGGTTTGATATGATATGTCACTACATTCTAAGCTTTTTCATATATTTAACTAACAAATAATTGTATATCAAATATATTTTTAAAAATAAGCAATAGTTTACATAGAGCTTTCATTGTTGGCAAAAAAAAATTTAAAATCAGCGCTGGGTCTATGAAGAGAGTGATTGTTGAAAAGAGTTATCCGATTAGGCATCAGACACAGTCGGTAGGTAGGGTTCCAGGGGTGCTGATGTGGATCCCCACCTTACCTGGCTTAACAGGTTAAGACGAAAACAGGTGAAGATGCCTGGTGTCATTACTCAGTGAGCATGAGTTAATGAGAGTCGGGTTGATATGGAGTATTTGTAGATACATAACTTACCAATAATTACACATACCTAGTNGCATGAGTTAATGAGAGTCGGGTTGATATGGAGTATTTGTAGATACATAACTTACCAATAATTACACATACCTAGTTAACATTACCTGAGTGGTCGGGGATAGTAATGCGGATGTAGTTCGGCGACTATGTTAAGAAAAGTCAGAATATTACATAATAAACTATTTCGAACAGAATGGGCTCCAGCTTACTGCATGAGCACGAAGTCACAGTTCTCAGGATCGTGGACCGAATGACCATGTTGCTGTATCCCCTGACACATGCTTTACAAATTTACAGGAAAATGTAATATACAGCTGGGTTATTCAGGCTCTCCAGCAGGCCTTAGTATTACCTTTTACCTTAAAAATGAAGGATGCCTCCTTGAAGAGTCGATGACTTCCTGGATAGGGCCAGGACCCTAAATAAAACACTAAATGAGAACTCACAAGTTTCGGTTAACTCAAGTAAATTGTATTGCCGAATAGTGTACACAGCTACATGTATACAATGCAAATTAAAGTGAACCTTACTCACAAGCAAGGCTTACCAGTAACCGTTACTGTACAAAAAAAGGCCAAGAATGGCAAAAACTTACAATAGTGATTAAACCTCCAGGGTCGGTAAATTGAGCTGATGGAGGGGTACTGTGAATGTGGAGAATACTGTTTGTAAACTAAATAAAAGTTCGAGTAAATTACATTAACCTATTACAGTTAAGTGTTCAGAAAAAGTATGAAAGTCCCCCACGATGCGACACACTTGTAGCACCTAAGACCCGTGGAATCAGAGTGCCAGAGATGGCTCGAGTCGGCAGCATCCTTGCTGAGAGCTCGCTCCACTCTGCGAGGTAATTTAATTAACTGACCTCTGATGNATGGCTCGAGTCGGCAGCATCCTTGCTGAGAGCTCGCTCCACTCTGCGAGGTAATTTAATTAACTGACCTCTGATGTGGGGTTGGTTACCACAGTGGGTTGGATGTTGGATTTTTGCCCGGCACAATAGCTCAATAGTGAACTAATGAATTTAGGGTCGTACAGTCGACTGCCCAGGGGCCCTGATGAACCTTCCGTCAGTTATTTGCTTGGTTGTCGCATACTTACAGTTGCATTCTTTACATAGGATGGCGAGAATGTAGGCCGTCTTGTACGCCTGAACTATATTACTAAAAAGGCTGGTGATGCTAACAAGGTTGCCCTACAATGATTTAACACTATTTCACATGTTGAGTGGTTTATTTATCGACCGTTTACAGATGAACAAATGTATGAATGATATGCTAAATGGCCTCAGCCATTACACAGCAAAAAAAAAAACATGGTTTTATGTTGAAAACGCGATTGTGTGAAAAACTCTCAGGTGAGAGTATGATGGCTCTCCCTTCAGTAATTTAAATAGAATACAAATGTTCCGGTATTTAATCTCATACTATTGCAGTTAAAAATGATTTCAGCCTACATGCCGGTATTGAGTGCCTCGCGGAGCGAGATATTTATGCCGCCGGTCTCTTTCACTGCTGAGATGAACTGGGGCGAGCTTGGAGTCGGCTTCCGCCACCAGTGGCGAAAGCCGAAGCCAAGCGGCGAAAAGATGAAACACAACATAACACTGAAAGATGATTAAGTTATGAAAACTTATATGAATTAAATTAAAACATAAGAAAACATAATAACTCTTACATAAATACACTTATAAACGTTGTTACATTATCTCATAAATGTTTGTATTGCACTTTTAATGACACTTCCGAATTACACTAGCCACATCATTGCCAAGTATAACATGAAAACATCCCTGGCTGTGGCTGTGTATGTGAAGACGGTCTTTATATGTTTGTTGAAATTATGAACACTGATAAATTACACTTTGTAGCACTTTTCACTCTCTCTCTCTTTCTCTCTCTCTTGCATACAAGCTAGTTGGTGTGATGTAGCTGGTGCGGTTGAAAAGACTGCAGCAGTCAGAGTGGACACAAAGGAGCTCGTGAACGCGTGGTTCACGTCACCTCATTAACACTGAACTTGAAACATATACACATAAAACACTGAAACGTTCTGAGTGAGTTTTCTTAACCCCCCAGAGAGTTAAGAATTCTTAATTAAGCACATGATTATGTGGTTCCTTGGAGAACACGTGGGAAATTTAGGTCTGTAAACTTTTGGGGCACTACGACTGGACGATCAGGTTGAAAGAAAGACAAATTATTTCTCAGCGTCACTAATTGGCTTGATAAGACACATAATTGCACTCGTAAAATTATATAGAACACTTCAAATACCTTAGCCTTGCTACTCTACACCTCATTAAATATGTACGTGCCGTGCATTTATTCTGTGAATACTTCGCAATCTCCTAAGGGTGAATTTCACGAACATTCGCCCATAAGCGATAAATTCGAATGCTATTTACTGCACATTCTAACACTTTATTCCTATCCTAATAACACAGATCTCAGTAGGGACACCACAGACACTCGGTTAAATCACTCGTTATCGGGTCATGGCTCATTCCCAAGTAAACAATGCTGTCACTCATCGGAATGCACGACATGCATGTTAAAATGGGCCCCTCTGATGCAGCGACTGTGGGTCGATGACGTGATGACAGTGTCCGTGCCAGACCACGCACGAGTGGTCCACTTTATAGTCGTTTCACTTATTACACTGGCGAGGTTGTAGACCACCTGGCATGCCTTACTTACAATTAATTAAAGATGAAATAGGGTCCTTTCCCTGAAGTACTGCGAGAGGTAAAGTAAATGAAACACTCGTGGTTGGTCAAAGGACTTACTTACTTCTTTTGTTGCATACAGTGATTCTGCNAGAGGTAAAGTAAATGAAACACTCGTGGTTGGTCAAAGGACTTACTTACTTCTTTTGTTGCATACAGTGATTCTGCTATGTCAAATTATGCATACCCGGCAGTTTGGTCTGCCTGTGACCAATACTGTAAAATCGGCCTAAACAATGGAAATTAGTAAAAGAAGCGTAGCATACTAAAACCTGGTTAAAAACTGCAGGGAGGCAGATGGTCGTCCCCTCGGCAATAAATACACAAATTTTACAGTTTATTACATTACTATTGATGATGAAAGNGGGAGGCAGATGGTCGTCCCCTCGGCAATAAATACACAAATTTTACAGTTTATTACATTACTATTGATGATGAAAGTGATTGCAGCAAAAGTTGAAGGTGCTGAGGGGGTCCGCGCGAAGCGAAACTCCAGTGCTGACAGTCCGAGTGTTAAAGTCAGACTAAAATCAAGGCATCGACTTCCGCTGATAGTTGCCGAAGCCAGCGCCAAGAATTGTGTGAAATATAACATGGACCCTCTTAATGTTAAATAATACCCGTTAAAATACAACTTCATAGTTAATAACATTTTGGTGACATACCCGTGATTAATTAAGGGTTAANTGGCTCGAGTCGGCAGCATCCTTGCTGAGAGCTCGCTCCACTCTGCGAGGTAATTTAATTAACTGACCTCTGATGATGTGGGGTTGGTTACCACAGTGGGTTGGATGTTGGATTTTTGCCCGGCACCATAGCTCAATAGTGAACTAATGAATTTAGGGTCGTGCAGTCGACTGCCCAGGGGCCCTGATGAACCTTCCATCAGTTATTTGCTTGGTTGTCGCAAACTTACAGTTGCATTCTTTACATAGGATGGCGAGAATGTAGGCCGTCTTGTACGCCTGAACTATATTACTAAAAAGGCTGGTGATGCTAACAAGGTTGCCCTACAATGATTTAACACTATTTCACATGTTGAGTGGTTTATTTATCGACCGTTTACAGATGAACAAATGTATGAATGATATGCTAAATGGCCTCAGCCATTACACAGCAAAAAAAAAAACATGGTTTTATGTTGAAAACGCGATTGTGTGAAAAACTCTCAGGTGAGAGTATGATGGCTCTCCCTTCAGTAATTTAAATAGAATACAAATGTTCCGGTATTTAATCTCATACTATTGCAGTTAAAAATGATTTCAGCCTACATGCCGGTATTGAGTGCCTCGCGGAGCGAGATATTTATGCCGCCGGTCTCTTTCACTGCTGAGATGAACTGGGGCGAGCTTGGAGTCGGCTTCCGCCACCAGTGGCGAAAGCCGAAGCCAAGCGGCGAATTGATGAAACACAACATAACACTGAAAGATGATTAAGTTATGAAAACTTATATGAATTAAATTAAAACATAAGAAAACATAATAACTCTTACATAAATACACTTATAAACGTTGTTACATTATCTCATAAATGTTTATATTGCACTTTTAATGACACTTCCGAATTACACTAGCCACAGCATTGCCAAGTATAACATGAAAACATCCCTGGCTGTGGCTGTGTATGTGAAGACGGTCTTTATATGTTTGTTGAAATTATGAACACTGATAAATTACACTTTGTAGCACTTTTCACTCTCTCTCTCTTTCTCTCTCTCTTGCATACAAGCCAGTTGGTGTGATGTAGCTGGTGCGGTTGAAAAGACTGCAGCAGTCAGAGTGGACACAAAGGAGCTCGTGAACGCGTGGTTCACGTCACCTCATTAACACTGAACTTGAAACATATACACATAAAACACTGAAACGTTTTGAGTGAGTTTTCTTAACCCCCCAGAGAGTTAAGAATTCTTAATTAAGCACTATTTTAAATACAAAACATGATTATGTGGTTCCTTGGAGAACACGTGGGAAATTTAGGTCTGTAAACTTTTGGGGCACTACGACTGGACGATCAGGTTGAAAGAAAGACAAATTATTTCTCAGCGTCACTAATTGGCTTGATAAGACACATAATTGCACTCGTAAAATTATATAGAACACTTCAAATACCTTAGCCTTGCTACTCTACACCTCATTAAATATGTACGTGCCGTGCATTTATTCTGTGAATACTTCGCAATCTCCTAAGGGTGAATTTCACGAACATTCGCCCATAAGCGATAAATTCGAATGCTATTTACTGCACATTCTAACACTTTATTCCTATCCTAATAACACAGATCTCAGTAGGGACACCACAGACACTCGGTTAAATCACTCGTTATCGGGTCATGGCTCATTCCCAAGTAAACAATGCTGTCACTCATCGGAATGCATGACATGCATGTTCCGTGGGCCGCTCTGATGCAGCCACTGTGGGCCGATGACGTGATGACAGTGTCCGTGCCAGACCACGCACAAGTGGTCCACTTTATAGTCGTTTCACTTATTACACTGGCGAGGTTGTAGACCACCTGGCATGCCTTGCTTACAATTAATTAAAGATGAAATAGGGTCCTTTCCCTGAAGTACTGCAAGAGGTAAAGTAAATGAAACACTCGTGGTTGGTCAAAGGACTTACTTACTTCTTTTGTTGCATACAGTGATTCTGCTATGTCAAATTATGCATACCCGGCAGTTTGGTCTGCCTGTGACCAATACTGTAAAATCGGCCTAAACAATGGAAATTAGTAAAAGAAGCGTAGCATACTAAAACCTGGTTAAAAACTGCAGGGAGGCAGATGGTCGTCCCCTCGGCAATAAATACACAAATTTTACAGTTTATTACATTACTATTGATGATGAAAATGATTGCAGCAAAAGTTGAAGGTGCTGAGGGGGTCCGCGCGAAGCGAAACTCCAGTGCTGACAGTCCGAGTGTTAAAGTCAGACTAAAATCAAGGCATCGACTTCCGCTGATAGTTGCCGAAGCCAGCGCCAATAATTGTGTGAAATATAACATGGACCCTCTTAATGTTAAATAATACCCGTTAAAATACAACTTCATAGTTAATAACATTTTGGTGACATACCCGTGATTAATTAAGGGTTAATTACATTTGTGACTGTGGCATCACAGAGGATGTCACTGCACTAGAATCATGAATTGAACACTCTGAGACCTTGATAGGCAGTCTGCTATGAAGAGAAAACACAATTGCCCTTTTAAACTTTGAACATCATTATAATTAATAAAATGACTACAGTAAGGGTATAAACTGTGAATGTAGTTCAGTTTCCGTTTGTTTTGGCATTGGGCGAGTCCAAGTGCTCCAACTTGGGTGGGCTGGACGAGTCCATCCCTGAAAGGGGTGTAGGTAGCCATGTTTGTTTGAGGTTTTAATAAAGAATTGACTTCAATTTATGTGGCTAAGACATTTTGAACAGTTGGTATTGCTTCGGGATTTTATTCCCCACTATTTACACACGCGCAGGCCGGTCAACGTCACATAGGTGGGAATGATGCTGGTCGTCGTGGCATGAGCTGCATCGACGTTCCCTCCAATTGCCGGGGCGCCTGATGACTGTGGCTTTCGAGGGACACTATGTTGGACCACTTGATCCCCCCCCAATAGTTACCTCTTGAGGTAAATAAAGCAAGGTGTTCTCTTAAGTCATGTAGTACATGACAACGAATGAGGTGTGATCCATTCTTGCCTTCCTATACTGACGTACTCGAAGCCGAGTGTTCACTATGGCCCGGTGTCTGCAAGGTGGTGTAAGTGACTGCAGAGGTTCAAGTGGTAAGGGCAGCACACATGGACATGTAATTCACGTTAAACGCCCCCCTCTTCGGTGACCACTTGCAGGGCCGGATTAAAGTTTGGATGCTCCTAGGCCCAAGAGTTTTGGCCGACCCCTTCTTCATACCACCGGGAGGGAGGGGGCGGTCGGTCTGGCAATTTTACTCAAGAAAATAATCTTTATGATGACAATTTTAATTTTATCGCATATAACATCACTTATGAATATAATTTGACAATACANACTTGCAGGGCCGGATTAAAGTTTGGATGCTCCTAGGCCCAAGAGTTTTGGCCGACCCCTTCTTCATACCACCGGGGGGGAGGGGGCGGTCGGTCTGGCAATTTTACTCAAGAAAATAATCTTTATGATGACAATTTTAATTTTATCGCAAATAACATCACTTATGAATATAATTTGACAATAAAATTTTTGAATTTTGGTTCTATTAAGTAAATGAAATAGCAAAACAAGATATTGGAAATAAGTTTAATCTCTTCAATAGATATCAACACATAAATACATGTATGCATTATACATTATAGACATATTAAAATTAAACTGATATTAAAATTAAATATTGAAGTTTCCTTCAAATATGAATATCAGGGAGTTTGTAATATTAGTTTAATAATAAGTTTACTCATGTAATAAGATTGAAAATAAATGTACTGCACTTAATCAAGCTATCAAAAAAATTCAATAAACAATAAAGATGAGTACTGTTTTTATATGTAGTACTATTTACCTTCAAACTCAATTTATAAAGCCTTCCTCCTTGCTTTTTTTAGAGTGAATGTGTCTATGATGTCATTGTATGGCATCTCTTGAGTCTGCCTTCCCTCGATGGTGAGCCAGTCTAATGATGTCAATCTGTCGTGGCTGGTTTAAGATCTTAAATAGTTCTTCACATGACGAAGGGTGGAGAAATATCTCTCTCCTGTGCAGTTTGTGGCAGGAGCCCTAAGAACCATTCTTAAGGCAATGTCAATGTTCGGATAGATGTAAACTGCATCAAAATGGCGCAAAACCTTGCTAATGTCAGGTAGGGTCATTCTTGGTTTTCCTTTGTCAGTATTTTGCACCAAATTTTTTTTCAAATGTAAACACTCATCTAAAACAACAGGCTGAAGATCTTCGGTATACAAACTCCATAGTTCTCTTGCATGTTTTGTCATGTCTGAGGCTTCAAGTCCTTTAATAATCTTGAAAAATCCAAACCTGTTATGGAGCTGAGTATATTTAATTTCACGTCTGTTGAGTTCGGAATATAAGGTATATAATATAAAGTTGAAAGTGTTCACACGAAAGTTCTCAGAGCCTGTAAATATAACATCGCTGCTATATCCAGCATATTCACCAAACTGTGTAGGTATCTTCTTTTCGCATCGGGAGTCTTCTACATACTCCTTCTGACGCGATCGTATACCAGAGCTGTAATGTAATGATTATGAATTGCCCGGCGCGCCACAGCTCCGCGGTGAGCTGATGAGATTTTGGGTCGTACGGCCGACGGCCCAGGGATTATCTGGTAATACACTGTCAGATATTAAGAAATTGCGAGCTGTATGGCCGCTGCGCACGCCTGAATTAATAACGCACTCAAGTTTAGATGTATATAATTGCTTTATTGAACACTTTGATCAAACACGTGGTGACCGCGTGGTCATATAAACACACTGCTGGATTATAATTACTTAAGACGCGTGACGCTGCTCTCTCCTCGGTGAGATTTAACATAAAAATACTAGTTGCTTCGTGAATGATATGATGATGCGATTGCTGAGTGAGGTTGCAGCCTGAGAGGCTGGTACCGAGGTTCTTGTGAAACGAGAGACTTACCACGTCCGCTCGCGCCGAAGTGATGTTGCCTACTAGGCTGAGCAATGCATCGGCTCGTGCCACCTAAGCACGGCCGACACCTGGTGGTGGAGAGATGAAACAAATGTGACTTAAAATGCTAATGAGATGTAAACATGATATACCTTATATAAACATAATTAAACACAATTTACATAATAAAACACAATTACCCTTGTACTTACATAATAAAACACCATTATATTAATATTAAATATAAGTATTGACTCGTAGCAGCCACTGCATTGCCAACTTGAAAATGTCACATGTCCCTGGCTGGCTATGTATGTGATGACTGTTTTGACACACGATAATTATGGTATACATCAATACTGAATAAATACTAAACACTAATGCACTATACTGACGAAACTATATTGGTAAATAATAATGATTAAATTGTTAAACTGAATAATTAATGACACGGTGCACTATCACACATGGACAAATACACTTGATATACACTGCACACACTATCATTCTTGCACCCATGTGCGCTGGTATGGTGCATCTGGAGTGGAGGACACTACCGCGGCAGTTACAGNTCGGCTCGTGCCACCTAAGCACGGCCGACACCTGGTGGTGGAGAGATGAAACAAATGCGACTTAAAATGCTAATGCGATGTAAACATGATATACCGTATATAAACATAATTAAACACAATTTACATAATAAAACACAATTACCCTTGTATTTACATAATAAAACACCATTATATTAATATTAAATATAAGTATTGACTCGTAGCAGCCACTGCATTGCCAACTTGAAAATGTCACATGTCCCTGGCTGGCTATGTATGTGATGACTGTTTTGACACACGATAATTATGGTATACATCAATACTGAATAAATACTAAACACTAATGCACTATACTGACGAAACTATATTGGTAAATAATAATGATTAAATTGTTAAACTGAATAATTAATGACACGGTGCACTATCACACATGGACAAATACACTTGATATACACTGAACACACTATCATTCTTGCACCCATGTGCGCTGGTATGGTGCATCTGGAGTGGAGGACACTACCGCGGCAGTTACAGTGGGCACAAAGGTAACCGTGAACGCCTGGTTCACGTCACTTCTTACATTTACCTCCCGCTGCACTTTTTAAGCGATCGAAATTTCTTCTCACTTTTTGAAGAAAACCACAAAGAGACTCATAGTAAGTTATAATCTTCCCTAGCTTTGGGGTTTCATACTGCAGGATTATGTTCACCTTATTAAACCTTTCCAGTATGGTACCCCATAAAATCGCTATGAATGTGGTCTCAAGGGAACTAATTTTTTCTTTCAAAGCATTGGCTCAATTCCTTGTTGAGTGTCTTTC
Source organism: Clitarchus hookeri (assembly GCA_002778355.1). NCBI lineage: Eukaryota > Metazoa > Arthropoda > Insecta > Phasmatodea > Phasmatidae > Clitarchus > Clitarchus hookeri. Next base: position 64,629 of record NQII01001045.1, read on the forward strand.
ATCACTGTCATTAGCAATTTCATTCAAACTTTCCAAAATGCCTTCTCTGTTATCATTTACAACTCGGCAGGCGTCGTGACTAGCAGACCATCGAGATTTGGATAGATTTTGCAGTTGTAAAGTACACTTTTTCTTTAGGATGGCCCATCTGTGTGTTGAGGCACTGAAGAAATTGAAACATTCCTGCAGCAATCCAAAAAAAGAAACAGCATCTGTATGTGATACTGCTGCACATGACCCTATTAAATTTAGAGAATGCTCTGAACACGGTACATACTCCGCCATAGGACTAAGTTCCTTGATACCATTTTGAACGCCGGTATACACACCAGACATATTCGAAGCATTGTTGTATGCCTGGCCTCTGCAATTAGAAATGTCCAAATCAAATTTCTTAAAAAGTCCCCAGGCAGTGTTGACAATTTCTTTATCTTTATGTCCAACATTTGGCACAAAATAAATAAACATTTCAATCGGCACACCACCATTGGCAACATATCAGAGTACTACAGTCAGTTGGTCCACGTCTGAAATGTTTGGTAAGGAATCTATTACTATTCCTAAGTATTTAGTTTCATTAACTTATTTTAAAATTGTTTTTTAAATTTGGTCTGCCATAAGAGAAATAAGTTCTTCATATGTTGTATTATAAAGATAAGATGTGCTTCCGGAACCTTTGTCACAATATTGCCTTAAATGTTCTGCCATGAAAGGGTTGAATTCGGCCAGAAATTGCAACAGTCCGAGGAAATTTCCACTATCAAATCTATCTAAGTGTTAGTGTGTTCCAAGTAATGCCAGCCCTTGAATAGCTAAATATTTAACTGCTGCCACTACTATCTTGAGTTCCTCCCCCCAATAGTCGACTTCTTGTTCGAGTGCCTCACTAAGTTGAACATCAACACTGCCTTTCAAACCACCCGTACGTCTTAGTTTTCCTAAGTAATTTTTGTGATTAAAACATTTTTCATGTTCTNCTTAGTTTTCCTAAGTAATTTTTGTGATTAAAACATTTTTCATGTTCTAAAATTTGTTAATTAGAATTTTTCCAGTCATCGAATCTGGTAGAAAATGCGCCCATCATATTAGACTGTACAAATAGCATACATGGAACACTGAAAATACACCCTTTTGACGGTGAATAAACCAGCCATGTTCTGTTTTACGTTTCACCATTTTGAAGTTTTTTAAAAAACCAGCTATTGGACAGACNGGTGAATAAACCAGCCATGTTCTGTTTTACGTTTCACCATTTTGAAGTTTTTTAAAAAACCAGCTATTGGACAGACAACGAACTTTGTCTGAATATTGTCTTTTAGACTGATTCAAGTCTAAATAGTTATTTTGTATATCACCCCTTTAGTGCACACATAATCTCGTAGTTGTTTATTTATATTCCATAAAGCCTGATCCGAACTGAAAATGTCAGTTCTCCCACTTTCTAAATCTACTTCCTCTCCAGATTGATTTTCAAAAACAGACTGTGCCGGATCGGTTTCACAAGAAACTTCCTCGAATCTAGAAGTGACAGAAGAAACAGATGGTAAATTTTTACTACTGTTTATATTGTCATTCAAAATTTNACTTCCTCGAATCTAGAAGTGACAGAAGAAACAGATGGTAAATTTTTACTACTGTTTATATTGTCATTCAAAATTTCCTACTCAGCAGTGCATGAAAAAAAGAACATTATTTTAGGAATTTGCTTTATAACTTTTTCATTCATTTAATCTTTTTCTTCACGCTTTTTTAAAAACTCTGCGCCACTTGATCATAGACACAGACACTACAATTTAAAAACATAACGATAATTATTTTAACGAACTCATGCAGCACCATAAAAAAGTTACATGTTAAAAGTCAGAGCGGATGTGCGGACCTTCTGTATTCGAAAAAAGCACTGGCTGAATTATGGTGACCGATTGCGCGTGCGATAGACATGAGTCACACGTTCTACGCCACTGTCTATGTGTCTAAGCCTACTGTAACTCATTGTAAAACTACACGCAACTTCAATCAACAATAATTACATACACATATAAACTGTATAAAAGAAACGTAAATCAAGACTTTTCTTAACTCATTATAATCATTTTCTTTGTTATTTAAACAAATATTTTTTTTAGCGTGCACCCCCTGGCATTGTGCGTCCCTAGGCCAGGCCTAGTGGGCCTAGTAATAAAAACCACCCCTACAGCTTGACCCAGAAGTCCCCCAGGTGACTCATCATGCCATCATGCGCAACAGGCGGTCGTTGGCTGGATCTGGTGATGCTGGATCCGATGACGCTGGATCAGCTGGTAAGGCCCGCATGAGCGCGGCATGGTGCTGGCTGCTGGTGGCTCAGTGTCGTGAGCCCAGTAGGGTTTATGGATCTCAGCATGATTGCTGGGAAAGGGGTACTCCTCTGTAGGATGTGCATGCCAGGTGGTGCAGGAGGCATGGTTGCTTGGAGTGGCAGNTCTGGTGATGCTGGATCCGATGACGCTGGATCAGCTGGTAAGGCCTGCATGAGCGCAGCATGGTGCTGGCTGCTGGTGGCTCAGTGTCGTGACCCCAGTAGGGTTTATGGATCTCAGCATGATTGCCGGGAAAGGGGTACTCCTCTGTAGAATGTGCATGCCAGGTGGTGCAGGAGGCATGGTTGCTTGGAGTGGCAGAACGGGGTACTGCCCCCTTCATCAGCCATCTCTTCTCCACTGCTGCAGGCACATGGATGCCAATGTGTATGTGGCGATGGCGAAGAGAGAGGAGAGTACTCTGCAGTCAGACTGTCAATACCTTATGCACTCCCCCATCGCTGTGCTCGTCGTCCCGCGTTGCTGTGTCAATTGCTGAGTGGGGCTTCAAAGGCATCATGGCATATCTGGGCAGGGAGCTTACCTGCGGGGAGATCCTGTCCCCAGGTGTCCCCGGTGGCTCACCATCGGCGATGTATTTGGAGGTGTGCTCCACTATGTGGGGCATCGTGATGCTACATATGCTGACTAGGTTGGACATGCAGGTGTTGCTGTTGTGCTGATATTGTTTGGTGGGGACATCTCTCCGCTGGGCTCCTGTGTTCAAGCTGTCCCCTTGCGGGTTTCGAGATGCTGAGCATCGCAGTTGGAAATAGGTGCTGGAGGGCGCTCCCAACAGTATCGGGACTTGAGGTGCCCAATACGCTGCTTGGGGCAGCTGGTGTTGTTATTGTATAATTTTGGACGCCCTCTTGTGTGGGCTTCGCAGTGCTGGCCTCTTCTACTGCCAGGCGGATGTTGTCATGGTGTATGGCGACTTCCCTACTGTTGCTTACCTTAATTAGGTAGGTGGTGTGTCCGAGCAACTTCATTACTGCATGGGGCCCACTCCACTTCGTGGTGAATCCCGCACAATACTTCTACATGTTTCTGCAGAGTATGTTCGCAAACATAGACCAGCTGTCCGGGTGTTAGGCTATGTGGGCACATGGTTGATGGCACCCACTGTGCTATATAGCAGGCTTGGTTCTTGCATGTATACTTTTCGGCGCTGCTGCCGGGCTGCACTGTCTTCCGCTTCGCCCTTGGTCTCTCTCTCTGTTTTCTGGCGAACTCTCCAGGCAGTAGTAATTCTCGTACTTGGAGAATTGTGGCAGATGATTGGCCCATAGCCAGATTCACATGCCATCTGATGGTGAAAAGGGCCACTGGCAGGTGACCAGACCAGGTTACATGATTCTTGCCAACCCATAGGTGCAACTGGCTTATGAGATCCTGCTTTCGACACTCTGTTGGGTTGGNTTATGAGATCCTGCTTTCGACACTCTGTTGGGTTGGTCCGAGGGTGGTAAACGGCTGTGATATGGTGTGCTACTCCCCACTTAGTACACAGGTCATGCCACTGTCTCCCTGTGAACTGTGCCATTGTCCGTGAGTTGTGTTGTGGGGTAACCCCAGCAGGGGTAGAATTCGGTCTCCAGTACATCTGCGATGTTACATGTTCGTGCACTGTAAACTGAATAGTCTTCTGTCCACCTGGAAAACGAGTCACTTACNGTACATCTGCGATGTTACATGTTCGTGCACTGTAAACTGAATAGTCTTCTGTCCACCTGGAAAACGAGTCACTTACGATTAAAATGAATCATTTACCCGTTGTTGTGCAGGGGTAAGGGCTCATCAAGTCTAATGAGATATTTTAGAATGGTTCGTTTGGCACCTGTGGCTGTATTTGCATCACTCCATCTGCTTGGCATCTTTTGAAGTGGTTACATGCCATGCACTCACGTATGTACCTGAGTATATCCAGTGTGGCCTCTGGCCAGTGAAAATGAGCTTGCATGTTTTTTGTTGTTTACAGTGCTCCAGGATGACCTGCAAACTAGCTGGCATGTGCATGACATAACACCTGTTGACGTGCATCCTTGGGTACGTAGAGACACCATTATGCTTCCAGTTGTCGTGGCCTGGTTTCAATGCATTCTCTTTCCACTCGCCACCTTATCTGGTTCCTTGTGTTATTTCCACTAGGCGACATTAGCTGTCTGGGCACTGTTGTTGTGTGCCTAACACATGGGTCTGGAGTTCGTACAGCCTGAGTTCGACTCCCGCTGGAGCATCGATGTTGTTGCAGCTAACGATGCTCTCGCCAGTTGTTCGACCAGTGGCTGTTGTAGGGGGCATAGGTCACCCCACTCGTCTTCGTCCAACGCTACTATTTCGCCAGGCGTGTATGACAGGCCTCCTCTTGTGATAGTCAGCAGGTGCTCATGTCACTGGTAATAATGTTTGAGTACAATTTGCACACAAAATGTTGCCATTTCGGTCAGTTGTTGCGTGTTCACTTCCGGTATGGCTCTCAGTGTGGTAAACTTTAGGGCAGTTTACAGACAGAATTGCCCCATCTCCAATGTCTGATCACGTGATTTGTTTGGTACATTGTCGAATTAAAAAATTTGGCAAGGTTGTGTAAAAAAAAATTCTGTATGTGGAGGGCTTGCAAACTCGCACACGCGACTCGTGACAGGGTCGATGGTGCCCCGGACTGCTCGCTGTCTGGACGCCTCACATTTTCTGTTTCACGACAGGGGCTTCTTGTGTACCAGAATTGGTTGGATACGAGTAAGGGCCCTACATACATCATGCATAATGTTCGGTCTTTGCCATTACAGGTGCACCCATTCATATTGCACCTCCAGAGGTTCAGCTCAGCATGTTGTTCGGCACACAGGCTGTCATATTGAGAGCTCTTGTTACCACAGCTGTTGACCCACCTCCCTTTGTGCCCGTGCGGGGAAGGTTGTTACCATTACGGCCTGGGGTGGTGGTGACCACGCTCGCATGTGCCCAAATGGTGGTCCATCACATTACCTGGTCATGCTGGAATGTGGGAGGGGTAGCNCAAAAATGTGAAATGTATTGTTTTGTGGTCCAAAATTGCTTTAAATAAATTTTTGCTGAATGCTTTTGATTACATATCCTTTTTGGCAAAGTACTGGGCACATAAAAGTACTCTAAATACACAAATTACCCTTAAACTTTGAGTGAGGCACCCTAAAAAAAAAAATTAATTTTGGGGTGAAGACAACAGTTACTTCCAAATGTGATAAACACTTAGCCACTGTGTATATTGGTACGTTATGTAGCCCATCACGAGACATGAATTGTCATTTTACTGGCATTAAAATAGTAAACAAAGTACACTGAAACATCCTGGAATGTGGAAAAATTAAACAACATACACTGGAATATCGTAAGATATGAGCGCAGGAAAACAAGTTTAATGGGACATCGGGGAAGTAACCACAATGCACTGTTCTGGTTCACTGCAATTATACTCATGTTTTCTGCAGATATTGTTGACTGGTCCCCCCTCCCCCCCAAGTTGGGAATGCTGTTAACGTAGGAAGATGACTAGTGCGATCTCTAAGTATGACTATTCCCACAAGTTGAGAAAGCTATTTGACATGTGAGAGGGTCCAGGGGTGCTGATGTGTGTCCCCACCTTACCTGGCTTAACAGGTTAAGGTGAAAACTGGAGAAATTGCCAGGTGCCATAACTGAGTGACCATGAGTTAGCGAGGGACATGCGGTCGATGGCCCTTAGGGCCCTGGAGTCCTCTATCGATCTAGAGTGCTTGTAGATACTGAACTTACCAATAATTGCACATACCTTGTGGTTTCATTTGTTACACTGGTGAGGTTGTATGCCACCTCGCATGCCTTACTTACTTTTAACTAAAGCTGAAATATGATGCAGTACTCGAAGTACCCCGAGAGTTAAAGTAAATGAAACACTCGTGGTTAGTCAAGATGTTTACTTCCTTATTTTTTTTACATATAAAGTGATTCTGCTATGTAAACTGATGGGGACCCAGCACATTGGTCTGCCAGTGACCAATATTGTAAATATGGTCTAATCCATGGAAATTAGTTAAATGCATGTATCATGTTAAACCTTAGTTAAAAACTTCAGGGAGGCAGACAGTCGTCACCTCGCCTCTAAATACGCAAATGTTATGGTTAATTATGTTACTATTGATGATGAAGGTGTTTGTAGCAAAATTTGATGGTGTGTTTGGTGGGGAGGGGGGTCTGTGCCAAGTGAAACTCCCGTGCTGCTGGCCAGCCCGCGTGCTGCAGTCAGGCTAAAATCATGGCATCGGCTTCCGCTGATGGTTGCCGAAGACAGCACCAAAAATTATGTGAAAAATATCATGGATCATCTTAATGGTAATTAATATCCTTCAAAATACAATTTTAACATCACTAATATGTAGGTGACATCCCTGTGATTAATTAAGGGTTTATTACATTTGTCACTGCGATGTCACAGGGGATGTCACCACATTAGAAACATGAAGTAAACACTCTGAGGTCTTGATAGACTGTCTGCTGTGAAGAGAAATCATAATGGCCCTTTTAAACATTGAACATCATTATAATTAATAAAATGTCTGCAATAATGGTATAAACTGAGAGTGTAGTTCAGTTTCGGTTAAATTTATCAAGTGTATTTCAGTATCCGGTTTGTTTCGCCGATGGGCGAATCGAAGTGCTCCAGCTTGGGTGGGCTGGATGAGTCCATCCCTGATAAGGGTGTGGGTAGCCATGCTCGTTTGAGGTTTTAATACAGAATTGACCTTAATTTATCTGGCTATGGCATATTAAACACTTTGTATAGCTTCGGGATTTTATTCCCCACTGTTTACACATGCTTGGGGTCATGAAGCATTATTGTCCTAGCCAGCAGGCCGGTCGATATCACACAGGTAGGAAGGATGCCAGTCATGGCGCGAGCTGCGCCGACATGCCCTCCAATTATTAGGGTGCNGTCGATATCACACAGGTAGGAAGGATGCCAGTCATGGCGCGAGCTGCGCCGACATGCCCTCCAATTATTAGGGTGCCTGATGATGGCTGTGGCTTTCGAAGGCACACCGTGTTGGACCACTTGTTATTTTACCCCAATAGTTACCTCTTGAGGTAAATATAGCAAGTTGGTCACTTGAGTCATGTAGTACATGACGACGAGGCGGGTGTGTTCCGTTCTCGCCGACCCATACTGACGTACTCGCGGTAGAGTGTTCACTTCGGCCCAGTGTTTGCTAGGTGGTGTAAGTGACTGCAGAGGTGCAAGTGTTCATGAGAACACACATGGATGTGTGGTTCACATCAAAGGCGAAGTTGTTGGTACTGTCAGGGTCGTGTGGCCGACTGCCCAGACATATGCTGTTCCCTCGGTTGTATTGTTGAAATCGCACCGATGGTGCTTATGAATGCAGACCTCCTTTTGTCTAGTACTAATGTCTGTATAAAGTGGGTCTATTAAGGCTGACCCACACACCTTAAACTGTGATCAGCTCTGAATTAAGTAAACTAACCATACTTAGGTGATTGTTGAGATGTTTGTTAGCAGGTTGTCGGGGGCACGTACCCTGAAATGCCTTGTAGAAGGTGCTCAAAATGAATCACACATAGTTGGCAAATTAACATATGTTTATCCTCGCACGTTTTACATTAACTCACATATGGTGAAATTGAAGCGTACTCTGGCAACACTCATGCCAGAGGGGCTAAACTGTAAAAATACANCATTAACTCACATATGGTGAAATTGAAGCGTACTCTGGCAACACTCATGCCAGAGGGGCTAAACTGTAAAAATACACATAAGTGCATAGTTAAATAATAATATGACCATTAAGCTTCCCCAGGCGATGCTTATCATGGTGAAGAGGGAATGGTATATCTGGGTGTGGAAAGAAAGAATTGTTCTGGTAATCTAAATGAATNGGTATATCTGGGTGTGGAAAGAAAGAATTGTTCTGGTAATCTAAATGAGTCTATTGCGAGTTACATGATGGGTGCAAAACATGAATGCACCTGAAGAGCAACACGATTTAGTGTGTCGGAACTCTTTTCGTGCTACACGAACAACAAATTGCCTGTACACAAATAAATTTAAACCTTGTATCAAATATCTTAGAATTCCAAAATTTAATTAACACACAAAACACTTTCAACAAACAATCGAATTACATGGTGAAGTGAGGATTATGTCATGAGGTGAACTCAAGGAACTTACCTATGTATTAAGAAAAATTAAAAGCGCTATGGGAGCGTCTTTCACGTTGTATATGTATCCCTGTGTATCTTTGAAAATAAATATAATTTGTCTTTTAAATATTTATTCTACTTTGATGGTAGAAAACCCTTCCCCTCCTGTCATCTTTTGACTTGGAAAGCGGAATTTTGACACTGCTTTGCCCGCACTTGCACTGCACACAGAAACTTGTNACTTTGATGGTAGAAAACCCTTCCCCTCCTGTCATCTTTTGACTTGGAAAGCGGAATTTTGACACTGCTTTGCCCGCACTGCACTGCACCACACACAGAAACTTTTAGTAGTGCGTCGTGCACTCGCGCACTCCAAGCATGCTGATGCGATGACATGGGGCGCACGGCTTGGTAGATGGTCTATGAGGGCTGAACACCATCCTGTGTCAGATTAATAAAGTATTTTAAAGTTTTTGCATTTTGCTTAAATGTGTAATGCTGTGTAAATAACTTTCTTAAATAAAACATTTTCAGTGCAAATGGTTGAACATATAAAAAAAATTATACTAATGAAATTAAATATCTATAACTGATTGTTTGGTGGAAGCAAATATCATAAGTAATTATAAAAAAAAAAGACTAATNAAAAACAATACTATTTTTTTTGTCTGTTGTATTGTAAATTAGCTCTTCAGTGCAGGCATTTGCATTGCATCTTTAATAAAATGCCGATTCATAAATCTAATTTATTGTATTTTATCATCTGAGGAATGGTTAAAATTCAGTGTCTGTAAAACTTCGTGGGATGTGCTGTACTTGTACAATGACATGACATCGTTGAGGTTGCCCAGGGCTGGTTGAATGTTATATTGCCCGGTTCCATAACTCAATGGTGAGCTAATGAGGGTCGTCCAGCCGACGGCCGATGAGGGCCCTGTTAATCCTCCGTCAGTTTGTTGATTGGTGTCGCGTATGTATGGCTGTACTTTTTATATCTGATGGCGAGACAGTAGGCCATCTCGTACGCCTGAAATATGTTAACGAAATGCGGGTGTGATACAAAGGGTGCCCTACAATGAATTTACACTGATTTCACTTGGTTGAGCAGTTTAATTACTGTTCTTGCTACAGGTGAATAATGTGTGAATGATGCATGATAATGGACTCAGCACTTAAGCGGTGAAAAACACGTGGTCTTATATTGAGAACGGTTGCGTTAAACTCTCCGATGAGAGGGCGGTTGGCTCTCCCCTCAGTACATTAAAGATAATACAAATGTTCCGGTGACCAATATATCACTATTGCAGTTAAATGATTGCAGCCTGTATGCGGGTACTGAGGGGGCTCGTGGAGCGGGTGACTAATGCAATCNCCAATATATCACTATTGCAGTTAAATGATTGCAGCCTGTATGCGGGTACTGAGGGGGCTCGTGGAGCGGGCGACTAATGCAACCGGTCTTGTCCGGGTGCTGAGACGAACTGGGACGAGTCATGTCTGCTGCCGTCACAAGTGACGAGAACCCACATCAAACCCCGATCGATGAAACATTACATGAACACTCTGTGATGTGATTATAATGTTGAAAAATTGTATGAATTAAATTAAACACATTTGTGACATCCCCATCTATTAACAAATGTCTGTTAATGTTGAAGTTGTGAAATTGACAGGGAATGTCACCACACTAAATTATTTGTTACAATTTCAGAGGCCTTTATATGCAATCTCCATTTCAGAAAACCATAATTACTCTTATATAAATACACATTAAATAAGTTGTTACAAATTAACATAAAAGTGATTGAATTTCACTTCAGATGATGCGTTGAATTCCACTGGATACAGTGTTGCCAGGTTGCTGTCTCCTGAAGGGATTGACAAGTCCACCTGGGCAAAGGGATATGGAATGCCAAGCTTGATTGCCATTTATACAATGGAAAACACCCCTGGCTGTAGCCGTGAATGCGGTGACTGTGTTGAATATTTTTTTAAAAATTCTGTACACTAGTGAATAACACTTTGGGGTACTTCTTTTTTCAGTTCTGGCCTACCAGCCAATTTAACATCACCCGGTGGTGCATTGCTTCGTATTTAGCTGCATGAGCTGCGAGGACGCAACGACCAATTGCCAGTGCATCCAGCGGCTGTGGCTTTGGGTAAACACCGTTTCGGATATCCCACCCATTTATTGAAAGAATTACCTCTTGTAATACATGAGTAGGGCGTTCTATTGAGTTGCGTAATCCTTGTCGGCAAGAAGGTGCAAGTTCCGTTCTTGTCGACCCGCACTACGCACTCTTGGCCTGATGTTTTTTGCGGCCCAGTGTAGCTGGTGTAGTTGTGTTTACTGCTGCAGTCAGAGTGGGCAGAAGGAACTCTTGGATGCATGGTTCACGTCAGACAGTATGTTTAAGGTGTGCGTGAATTTTTTATTTGGCCCAAGATGATATAAAACATTTTGGAGAACTATTTGTTATGGGAAATGAATTAATATAATTACTTTCCAATTTTGCTATGCACTGTTTATTTGATAATTCAACAATATACAATTATTTTAAGACATTTATGCAGACAACAGATATATCAAGAATCCCATAATTCTGTGTTGCCAAATATAATCCCTAACCTTACAATTGATGATAATTCCTTAAAAACAGTGTGTATAGAGTACCAAATTCACGATAATGATGTTAAGACATCCAGAGTGTGAATGCTACTAGCCATAACTGCCAAAAGTTCGTGAATAGACACCCTGGGACCCGTTTCACAAAACTATGTGTTCACAAGTTATTAGTTACAAGTTATAAGTGTTACTATCTACAAGTATTTGTAAATTCCATTTCTTATACTGTGTTGTAATGTATGGTAAGGGGCTTAGGGGGGGGGGGAGTATATTCACTAACGTTTGGCTGTTAAGGTCAGTAGTTTGTACAGACTGGATCTTTTAACAACACCATCGTGAATTTGTTATTCACTATACACTGCTCTCAAAGAATTCTCGTTAATCGTTAGGTTTGCTATTGTTTATTTGACAACACATATTTATTACCTTCTTAGATTAACTCTGTTGTCTACATGAACACCACAAAATAACAACATTGCTGATTTAGTGCGTAGCAAACTCGAAAGATAATGATATTCATTATTTTCCCATAACAAATAGTGCCCTAAAATGTTTGTAATTATTTTGTGGCAAGTAAAAATTTCGTACGAATTATACTAAAAGTTTACAAACACTGCACATTCCACAAAATTTGTCAATAGATAAAATCAAGTAAATTATATTACTAATCATCATTTACAAATTTATATTACAACCAATACTGCCATTTATCATCACTGGGATGCTACTCCCTTAGGGGGGAAGTACAAACTCTTGTGAGAGCTCTTGTCCTCCCATTTGTGTGTGAAGTCTAAAGCCCAGGTGCGGACAGCTAGCGCATCCCGCCTGGCTGTCGATGAGATTGATATACTGCGCGGCAAGACCATCAGTCTGTCTTGTTATCAGGACCTCTGTGTAGCGCCAAGGCCTGGTACCCATAACTGTTTCCTCTCCTTCCCCCTGCCTTAGGAAGGGGTGGAACGACAGGAATTGTTCCTGAAAACAAGGAATTTTCGAAATGCAGGGCTTGTTGAGAACCACCAGAGCACTTCGTTGCAGTTTCAGTTTAGTTCAATTACAACCAATGTCGCCGCCGAACCCTCATATGCCACCAAATGGCTTTTAGTGTTGTGAGATCGGAAGCCGAAACTCCCATAACTCACTAGGTGTTTGTGAAGCAAAAGCACTCTGACACTTTCTCAAATCATTGGGTCGGCGGCAGGGGCAGTGTAATGTGGGGCTTTGGGCACCGGGCCCTTATTTAGGCGAGTTATTTGGTGTTGCCTATTTTAAGTACAATTACGTTTTCGTGTGTTCGTGATACTCCCCTCCAGCCTCCCGGCTGGAGTGAATGTTGTGTCGTGATGTATGTCTAGCATGTTGAAATGTTGTTTGCAAGTGTGCTAATTAATTTCGCATGTAGTGTGTCGGTGAGTCCCTAGTCTCCCAAGGTGTCCTATACAGGTCTCCCTCGGGGTACGATTCATCGTTTCAGCGTTTGTGACATTGGAGTGATAAAACCCTTATAAATATATTACAGTTGCAGGGGCCCCTAGCACCAGTCTCTGAACCCAGTACCAATAGGGCCCCTCTTTCCCAAGTCGTCTTCTTCCGGACCTGCAACAAACTATCAGGTCGGTGCGTCATTAAAGATTATTAGTCCAAAATTGAGAATAAATTAAAAATTAAAAATATATTATATATGTGTGATTGTATATATATGTGTGTTTTTTGTTTTATTATTTATAGATATATTTTTTGTGTTTTCTGTGTGTTTTTTCCCCTTATAAATGTATTTATTATTTAATTAATTTCATTTAGTTAGCCCCCCGACCCCTACCTCGACTGGCATGTGTGTCTCTCGCCCTGGAAAACGTGTGGTGGTTGGGGCTATTTCCCACCTGTCACGAGTTCCCTCATAACCAGCCTGGGCAAGGCGCCCTAAGTGTGTTGTTATGATGTTGTCTAGATCGCTGTGTGTCGGCGACTGCAAAGTTGTGGCCAAAGCCCTGTGTTTTTATAGAAATGTAGCTCTCCTCGTCGCGCACCAATCAAATGTCTCCGAGGAGGAAGTGCATGTATTGGTTGTGTTACTTCTTGTCCCTGGCCAATGAGAAAGTTCAGAGACGAGAATGTGTATGTAGTGAGTTTCAATTAAGTAATTAATTAATCAATATGAATTCTGCGTTGTCCTAACGTATTTATTCAATTAGGCAGGGTGACGAGTGCTGTGAGAAGTAACATCTGCTTCTCCTGTAGTGTTTTCGTGGCTTTCGCCTGTGCAATTATAGGCCTAAAATGGTTCATTAGGGCTTCAAAATGTGTTTCTTGCAGAAAAATGGCCAGTTCATGCATATCTGCCAACATGGTCGTATTTTCTGTAGTGTTGTTGTCTCTTTTCCTGTTTTGTTGTAGTTTTCCTGTCTGCTGTTGTGTGGGTGCCTGTTCGTTGTATGGATTTTGTAGTGTAGGGAATTCAGTCTCTGACTGAATGTTTGTGTGTGTGTTTACCTGACTGTGTCTGCGTGCCTGAATGTATTTTTGTAAATCCTCGCACTGTTTCCATGCCGCTGAGTGTCCAGTTTGTTTGCAAATTGTACATTGGCACTTTGAGTTGTCTTTTTCTTTGTTAAGGCAGTCTGCCCTTGTGTGATCTCCCGCACACAAAAGGCAGACTGGCATAAGTGTGCAGTATTTCTGTGTGTGGCCCAGTGCACAACATCGCCTGAACTGTACCACATCCTCAGGGTAATGTTTGTACATTTCTATACGCANAGTGTAGGGAATTCAGTCTCTGACTGAATGTTTGTGTGTGTGTTTACCTGAATTTCCTGCCTAATTTCTCGTGTTGGTTTGGCTGGTTTTGGGGCCAAACTGTGTCTGCGTGCCTCAATGTATTTTTGTAAAACCTCGCACTGTTTCCATGCCGCTGAGTGTCCAGTTTGTTTGCAAATTGTACATTGGCACTTTGAGTTGTCTTTTTCTTTGTTAAGGCAGTCTGCCCTTGTGTGATCTCCCGCACACAAAAGGCAGACTGGCATAAGTGTGCAGTATTTTTGTGTGTGGCCCAGTGCACAACATCGCCTGAACTGTACCACATCCTCAGGGTAATGTTTGTACATTTCTATACGCACTGGCATATAGAAAAGTGTGGGTATTTTCAATATGTCGTGTTCTTTGTGTCTCTGTACTATAGCCCCATAGACTGCAGGTGCATCATCTGGTGTTCTAAACTTCCAAATGTGTACTGGAGTAAATTTTAATTCTTTCAAGTGTCTACTTATTGGAGNTCTAAACTTCCAAATGTGTACTGGAGTAAATTTTAATTCTTTCAAGTGTCTACTTATTGGAGTTATGTCGGCATTGTGTGGTAGCCCTTTGATTACTATCTTGTTCGGCTTTTCGCTTTTTTTTAGCATGTTTGTAATACTGTATTTTGTGTTCTTCAAGATGTTTGCAGAAGTCAGAGTGTTCCTCTAACCCTACAACCACCTTCAAGTGTTGTTTTTTGTGAGTGTTATCTCTTTCTCAACAATTCTTTTCCCATGTTTTAATCAAAAATTTAATTTTAGAGGTGTCTGGGATATACACCGGTGGCGCGAGTGGTGTTTTGCTAGTGTTGTTTTCAGTTTTTAATGTGTTTTCCTCACCCAAAGGTGAGAAAGTGTTTTGTGTCGAAAAATCAATATCCGGTTCATTGTGAATGGCTGTTGGTGCAGTGTGCTTCCTATTGGGCTTCTGCCATTGTGTATCGTATTGTGTGACCGAGGAAGAGGAGGCCGATGCCTCCCCTTCACTGTGCTGCTTACCTGTCTCCATCAAGTGTGCCTATAAACTCCTAAACCAGTGGTAGCTGACCAGGCTACCCGAGGGGTAGCGAGGCTAGGCCAGAAGAGGAAGCGCTACCTTCCTCAATCACTGCCTGGTTCGTAATGCAGTGTTTTTTTTCACTAACTACCCTAATAACTAAGTGTTAAGTGTTGTCCGGGGGTAGGTCTGGACTGTGTTGCGTCTCANTACCCTAATAACTAAGTGTTAAGTGTTGTCCGGGGGTAGGTCTGGACTGTGTTGCGTCTCAGGGCTAAGCCCCTTACACCTACATGGGAGAGAATTTTGGAAAGGAGGCGTGCATCGTGGCAAGGAGGGATAAAGCAGCCATCCGGTCCAAACACCGGTACTGACGTAGGGACAGTGTGTAATAGCTAAGCTATTTCTTAGAAGGGAGAGGGGGAAAACCTGCATAGACACAGTAAAAAACCTCTCGACAGGAAAGAAGTTCAAAACTTATCATGCATTAAAAAATGCTAAAGGAGGCAGCAGGTGTGGATTCCATGCTCTTTAATGTGGAGTCGAAAATCTAGAAGAGGAAGAAGCGGGGCTTGTGGGCTCGGGCGCCCTTGGCAGCGATAATGAGACAAAGCTAGTTTGCCCATTGCCGAGACCACCGGCAGCATTCCCGCACATAAATGCGCGACAATACTACAGGCAGCCAGCAAGCAGAAACTGTGGGTATAAACCCGGCGGTGCAGGCGAGCAGATGCAGCTTCCGATGTCGGAGGGCTCATCTTCTGTCTTCCGCTTGAGCGGCGGAATCACCTTCGGCCCAGACGTCATGGAAGCAGGTTTCCCATCTCCTCTATTTTACAGCCATTTGCCTAGTGCACTCGATTAGCCATCCTAGTTGCTCTCTCCCACTTACAGCTGGCTGGGTGTTTACTGACGATCAGGCAGAGGCCCACCAAACCCGAAGCTCTCCCTGCCTTCGCTGATTTAAGGGGTGTCAGTTCCCGGCAGAGAGAGCCCCAAGCAGGCAGCACCGCCCAATCGTCCAGCTGCTGCCAATACCAATAAGATGATATCTCGCACAGCAGCGTAGGAGAAAACGGAGGGGCAAGCCCCTGCCAGTGCTCAGCTAGACAAAGTGTTTGGTCATATACAAGGAGAGAAATTCCAAACAAGCCATGCGCGCCCAGGCTTCCAGCACTCGTCGCCTCCACTTCAGNTTTTATAGAAATGTAGCTCTCCTCGTCGCGCACCAATCAAATGTCTCCGAGGAGGAAGTGCATGTATTGGTTGTGCTACTTCTCGTCCCTGACCAATGAGGAAGTTCAGAGACGAGAAGGTGCATGTAGTGCATTTCAATTAATTAAGTAATTAATCAATATGAATTCGGCATTGTCCTAACATGTTTATTCAATTAGGCAGGGTGACGAGTGCTGTGAGAAGTAACATCTGCTACTCCAAATCAACTTCCAATATATAGCCTTTTCTGGCAACATCTCGAATTTTGGTCACATCCATTTTTGTATTTCTCCACTTAAACCCGCCGTAAGGTAAATACTGACTCATAGCCCATGCATATAAGTTATTGGCATCCAGGTATGTCAGATAAGAGGCTTCAAATTTGGTGTCGTAATCATTCATGTATTTATAATTTGCTTTGGCATACCTCTTGCAAAATTGCGATATTCCACCATGAATACCTTTTTCAATCATCAAAATAATGTTGTAATACGTTAGTAGTTGTAGTTCTGTTTTAGTATGTTTGAGCATAGACTCCCACGCTAGTCCTGGTGCTGTGAAATACCATGCAGGATCTAGCTTATAAGTCTTGAGACATACATCTCTAAAGTTTTACTATAATATCACCCAATATCAATACATCTGTTTTGTTATACAACTGAGTATACTCTCCTAAGGATTTTATGTTGAAAGTTTTCCACACCTTTTTTGCAAACTTTTAGTCTTCATCTGTAATATCACATTTGTTGAGTTTGTTGTAAAATGCATCCTTATTAGGTGGTGATGTCTCACAAAATTTTACAACAATGTCCATGTAGTCCTTGTAATAAGATCTACAAGTTCATTGGAAAAATGCTTACTCGTTTCCCGGAATTGGCTTCTGGAAAGATAACTAGAGAGCTTATCGATGCTGCTAGCCATAAATTTAAATGATTCAATAAATCTTAGATTTATGCCCTCATATACATGTCTAGTGAAAGAAATATATTTTTCCTCATTGTTGGGAATTAGGTCAATTTTTTTTAATCGATGCTCAGTTCCTTTACAAATAAATGTGTGTCATATCCAGATAGATTGTGTATAAAGACAGGAACAAAACAAGGATTTCTATAGGATAAGTTACAATCTTTGTGTGCGCCTCCTCTAAATTTACCTGTAAGGTGGTCATGGTCTCTCACAGAGTCTCTACCCAAAATCTTTTCACATATATGGCAATGGGTGGCTGTATCATAACAAATCTGTTCTTTCTTGGTCAAGGGAATCATTGGTTTGTCATTTTTGTAGACATCTCCTTTTATCTTTGCTTCCTCCATTAACATCTTGACGAATACCCTAGATGCATCAGCTCCTTCATAAGTTACTGTTGCCTTATAGTATCCATGTTCATATTTTATATAGTAACTGAAACTAATAGGCTCGTGTTTTTGGTACAGCTTCGTGTAGGAGTCACCGGGATTTCNTCATATTTTATATAGTAACTGAAACTAATAGGCTCGTGTTTTTGGTACAGCTTCGTGTAGGAGTCACCGGGATTTCGTTTGGAAGTTTCGATTTTAGTTAACAAACACTCAAAATCAGCATATATCACAAAAGGGACTCTCAAAGAATGATTTCTGTTCTTGAATCTTAGTATGTTATTTCCTTTATGTGNAAGTATTTCCAGCCACCCCAGTTGCCTGGGGATCCCCTATCCGCCACCTGGGGACGCGACGAGTTGCGGGTAGTCCCGCACCCAAGCTGCTGCAGTCCCGCCGTACTCGCAGAAGTCTTCGGCCTTCGCTGATCCCAAGGGGAGGGTAGATCCCGGAGTAGAATCAGCCACGAGCACGATGTTCATCCCTCAGCAGCCTGGACTCGCGCAGTGTTGTGGCCAAAGCCCTGTGTTTTTATAGAAATGTAGCTCTCCTCGTCGCGCACCAATCAAATGTCTCCGAGGAGGAAGTGCATGTATTGGTTTTGCTACTTCTCGTCCCTGACCAATGAGGAAGTTCAGAGACGATAAGGTGTATGTAGTGCATTTAAATTAATTAAGTAATTAATCAATATGAATTCGGCATTGTCCTAACATGTTCATTCAATTAGGCAGGGTGACGAGTGCTGTGAGAAGTAACATCTGCTACTCCAAATCAACTTCCTATATATAGCCTTTTCTGGCAACATCTTGAATTTTGGTCACATCCATTTTTGTATTTCTCCACTTAAACCCGCCGTAAGGTTAATACTGACTCATAGCCCATCCATATAAGTTATTGGCATCCAGGTATGTCAGATAAGAGGCTTCAAATTTGGTGTCATAATCATTCATGTATTTATAATTTGCTTTGGCATACCTCTTGCAAAATTGTGATATTCCACCATGAATACCTTTTTCAATCATCAAAATAATGTTGTAATACGTTAGTAGTTGTAGTTCTGTTTTAGTATGTTTGAGCATAGACTCCCACGCTAGTCCTGGTGCTGTGAAATACCATGCAGGATCTAGCTTATAAGTCTTGAGACATACATCTCTAAAGTTTTTCTATAATATCAGCCAATATCAATACATCTGTTTTGTTATACAACTGAGTATACTCTCCTAAGGATTTTATGTTGAAAGTTTTCCACACCTTTTTTGCAAACTTTTAGTCTTCATCTGTAATATCACATTTGTCGAGTTTGTTGTAAAATGCATCCTTATTAGGTGGTGATGTCTCACAAAATTTTTCAACAATGTCCATGTAGTCCTTGTAATAAGATCTACAGGTTCATTGGAAAAATGCTTACTCGTTTCCCGGAATTGGCTTCTGGAAAGATAACTAGAGAGCTTATCGATGCTGCTAGCCATAAACTTAAATGATTCAATAAATCTTAGATTTATGCCCTCACATACATGTCTAGTGAAAGAAATATATTTTTCCTCATTGTTGGGAATTAGGTCAATTTTTTTCAATCGATGCTCAGTTCCTTTACAAATAAATGTGTGTCATATCCAGATAGATTGTGTATAAACACAGGAACAAAACATGGATTTCTATAGGATAAGTTACAATCTTTGTGTGCGGCTCCTCTAAATTTACCTGTAAGGTGGTCATGGTCTCTCACAGAGTCTCCATCCAAAGTCTTTTCACATATATGACAATGGGTGGCTGTATCATAACCAATTTGTTCTTTCTTGGTCAAGGGAATCATTGGCTTTTCATTTTTGTAGACATTTCCTATTGCCCTTGCTTCCTCCATTAACATCTTGACGAATACCCTAGATGCATCAGATCCTTCGTAAGTTACTGGTGCCTTATAGTATTCATGTTCATATTTTATATAGTAACTGAAACTAATAGGCTCGTGTTTTTGGTACAGCTTCGTGTAGGAGTCACCGGGATTTGGTTTGGAAGTTTCGATTTTAGTTAACAAACACTCAAACTCGGCATATATCACAAAAGGGACTCTCAAAGAATGATTTTTGTTCTTGAATCTTAGTATGTTATTTCCTTTATGTGGAAGTTCAACTCTAATTCCATCATGATCTCGGCAGTCTTCTTCGTGAGCATTTAGCTGGCTTTCAGAGTAGAAGTGCTGCAAGCATCTATCACATATGTATATTTTATGCCTATTCTTTACCACCTGCGACGCAATAAGTCTCGAAAGACTTTTTATCCAGCAGTAGTGGTCATTCTTTTCATATTTTATGTAGAGGATATTAATATACTTATCCACCTTATTTTTTGTTATTTTAAATGAATATATTATATATTCCTTATTGTCCTTGTATTCTTTTTCTTCGTGTGTATACATTAATTGATAACCAGCTTCTTTTCTCAAAGGTTGGTATGCTATCCAATTTCATAGGAAATTCCAGACCCTTAAGTGCTTCATCAAACTCATGTTCATGTTCCAAATACTTGTTCATTCTTTGAGGATCCTTTTGTGCTGGATGTAGTGCGGGTAGAATAGACCACAAAAAAACATTTTTGATCATTGTTCTTAACATTGATTGCTGTTTGCTTAATTTTGATTTTTTCTGGTAGATCAACATAAGAGCTACCCTTAAATGGAACATATTTATTTATTCGCACCTATAGATTGAATATCCTATTGAGCACCCACTGAGAGCCCTTTTCCTTAAATGCACTTATCTCAGCTATGAATTTCAATATGCTAGCGGTATAATATTTTTCTAGATTAGTTGATGTCAGTATAATTTCGTTCTTGGTTTTAAAAGAGTGTCCTACATAGTCGATATTGTCACAAGTTCCTCTTTTGTACTCAGCGAAAAACTTCATGTTCACTTTGAGGTGCATTGATTTTAAATGTTTATTAATTATGCTGGTGACAGCTCCTTTTATATCGTTTAGGAAATTATTTGGGGCTTTGTATGGATTCACATTCTTTACAGCATAAATCTTAATCCTACTTTTAAATGCATTTTCAATTTCTTCTACACTGAATCTGAGTGCATATTTGTTTACTTTGCTCCTCAAGTGACTTATTATTAGAGATGGTTTGTAATAGTGGTTACAAGTTTCACAACTAACTTGCTTATCTCTTGGTAACTTCTGTTTTGGTATTAGACTTTGCGGTANTGGTGACAGCTCCTTTTATATCGTTTAGGAAATTATTTGGGGCTTTGTATGGATTCACATTCTTTACAGCATAAATCTTAATCCTACTTTTAAATGCATTTTCAATTTCTTCTACACTGAATCTGAGTGCATATTTGTTTACTTTGCTCCTCAAGTGACTTATTATTAGAGATGGTTTGTAATAGTGGTTACAAGCCTCACAACTAACTTGCTTATCTCTTGGTAACTTCTGTTTTGGTATTAGACTTTGCAGCATTTTAAATATTTCTCATGCATTTGTAGGTTCTTGCACTGGTGCAAGACCTTTGTGCAATCTACTTCTCAAATGACTTCTTATTAGAGATTGTTTGTAAAAGTGGTTACAAGTTTCACACTTGACAAATGGCTGTTGAGGTTTCTTCTTATTTCCTTTCATAAAAACATTAGGCTGAAATTTATATTCATTCCAAACATTACCCGTTGCATTAGCCTTTTTCATTGCCACGGTCGTCTTTGTATAATTAGACATCAGTATATTTTCATTTGTATTCATTTATTATATATATATTNTTTTAAATATTTCTCATGCATTTGTAGGTTCTTGCACTGGTGCAAGACCTTTGTGCAATCTACTTCTCAAATGACTTCTTATTAGAGATTGTTTGTAAAAGTGGTTACAAGTTTCACACTTGACAAATGGCTGTTGAGGTTTCTTCTTATTTCCTTTCATAAAAACATTAGGCTTAAATTTATATTCATTCCAAACATTACCCGTTGCATTAGCCTTTTTCATTGCCACGGTCGTCTTTGTATAATTATACACCAGTATATTTTCATTTGTATTCATTTATTATATATATATTTTTTTTATTTCACGAGCGCATTCTTAGTATTTATTTTCATTCCCTTAAATTAAAAAAAGTATCGCTGCTAATTCTTAGGGCGCCTTTTTCTAAATGCAAATTTTAACACAATTTTCTTGCAATGCATGCGCCCACGCCCGAATCGGTATTATCATAATTTATGGTTCTTTTCAAACAATTAGTTTAAGAAGTGGGCTGAAAATGGATAGGTATTTTAAACCATTAATTTTTAAAAGTGATTTGAAAATGGATGGGCATATTTAATCCATTAGTTTTGAAAAAGTCGGTTGAAGATGGATGGTTATTTTTAATCCATTAGTTTTCAAAAGTGGGTTGAAGACGGATGGGTATTTTTAACCCATTAGCTTTCAAAAGTGGGTTGAAAACGGATGGGTATTAAAAACCCATTAGTTTTCAAAAGTGGATTGAAGATGGATGGGTATTTTTAACCCATTAATTTTCAAAAGTGGGTTGAAAATGAATGGTATTTTTAACCCATTAGCTTTTAAAAGTGGTTTGAAAACTAGTGGGTATTTTTAATCCATTAGTTTTTAAAAGTGGTTTGAAAATGGATGGGTATTTTTAATTCATTATCTTTTAAAAGTGGTTTGAAATTGGATGGGTATTTTTAATTCATTATCTTTTTAAAGTGGGATCAAAATTGATGGGAAGTTAAAACCCATAAGTTTTTAAAAGTNATTTTTAATCCATTAGTTTTTAAAAGTGGTTTGAAAATGGATGGGTGTTTTTAATTCATTATCTTTTAAAAGTGGTTTGAAATTGGATGGGTATTTTTAATTCATTATCTTTTTAAAGTGGGATCAAAATGGATGGGAAGTTAAAACCCATAAGTTTTTAAAAGTGGTTTGATACTGGATGGATATTTTAAATTCATTATCTTTTAAAAGCAGTTTGAAAATGGGTGGGTATTTTTAATCCATTAGATCTTAAAAGTGGTTTGAAAACGAATGTGTATGTTTAATTCATTATCTTTTAAATGTGGTTTGAAAATGTGTGGGTATTTTGAATTCATTATCTTTTAAATGTGGTTTGAAAACAGGTGGATATATTTAACCAATTAGTTTTTTAAAGTGGTTTGAAAATGGATGGTTAAAAGCTATGATGCGCCAGCGCTTCGTTTGGATCGGCATTTTGTATCTACTCATGCTAAACGAGACCCAACGCCGCTACCACAGTAATGAGCAGGAGTGCTTGGCGGTTTTATGGGCAGTCCGCAAATACCGCTATTACCTTGAGGACTGACCATTAATTCTCAGAACTGATAATAAGGCCCTTACATGGTTGAACAACAAGAGTAACGAAATAATTAAAATTGGGTAGGTGGGCCTTATTTTTAATGGAATTCTCCTTCACAATCGAGCATTGCCCGGGCTCGAACAACGAGCTGCCCGATGCCTTATCCCACCGACCACAGATGCCCAACACAGAGAAAGGAACCGACGACTGGGAGCGAATGCTGGCCCCGCTCCCCCAAAACTCCCACGGCCGAATGACATGGAACTACAGCTAGTGAAGTTCCAGGAAAACCAAAATCTGCAAAAAGACCAACAGCAGGCCGACCCCAAATTACAGGAGTTAATGAGGAGATATCCAGACTGGTATGAGGGAAGAGATGGCATAATCTGGGCGAGACCGCACCCACAGACAGATCAATGGAAAATCTGGGTCCCCCACGAGCTATGAGACAGTATCTGTGAACACCAAAATGATCACCCCCACGCAGGACATCCGGGCTTTCACGAGACCTTAAGGGCCCTGACCAACAGATATACATGGCAAGGAATTAGTCAAGATGTGAGGGAATACATCGCCAGGTGCCAGACTTGTTATAAAAACAAGGTCTACCCTACACCAAAGATGCGATGCACACCCCGTCGGCCGAAAACGCCATGGAACCACATCGCTGTAGATATCATAGGCCCCTACCCACGCACACGCCGAGAAAATTTATACCTCCTAGTCGTGACAGACGAATTTTCTAGGTGGATAGAGGCGTTCCCGTTACCCAACCAGGAGGCCAACACAATCATCTGGCAAATGGAGCGAGAGGTATTTCCATGGTGGGGGTACCTTCAATGCGTATTAACCGACAATGGAACCCAGTTTATGTGAAAAAAATGGACGAAAGCCTGTGAGACATGGGGGGCGGATAACTGGACGACTCCAGCTTACCACCCACAGGTCAACCCTACCGAACGCCGGAATCAGGAATTAGAAAAGAGTATGCGCATAAGAATTTGCACAAATCATACTCAATGGAACATACAGTTTCCTGAGATCCTGTATATACTGTGACATCGGCACAATGACGCCATTGGAACTTTTCCTAGCTACCTAATACTGGGATACAATCTACGCAGACCTGGAGAATGGCAGTGGGAAACAGAACGTACAGAACTTCCCGCCCCCGAAGAAATACGAAGAGAGGCGATATGGAGAACAGGGGCAGCTCAGAGAAAAACAACGGTATATCCGACGGAAATACCCAGAACAAGCGACCACCAGACACCACTTGCCCGAGGGTAGTCACATATTAATACACAACCATCCTTTAAGCCGATCCAGTCAGAAATTCTGTGTGGGATTTGCGCCTAAGTGGCGAGGGCCGTATAAAGTAGTCGAGAGACAGGGAAATGTATATTGGGCCGAGGACGAGAGGGGCAATATGCGAAAGATGCCACGGAACCAGATACGCCCTATACCCGAACCCTACACCAATGGTCCCACAGGAATTACAAGGGACAGTCCAGAGGAAACCCGCAGTGGGTCACTAGGTCGTCGGACGACGGACAAGGATGCGGGAAGAAAGGGTCAAAACGATAAGCCNAGGAAACCCGCAGTGGGTCACTAGGTCGTCGGACGACGGACAAGGATGCGGGAAGAAAGGGTCAAAACGATAAGCCAGCCATTGCCCCTACGCGCTATCTCAGTTTCTGAAGGGCGCACAGGCCACTGCACCTGCCAATAGAGGAGACAGAAACAACAGCCACATACCGGGCTGAAAATACACGGGCACCAGACGAAGCGAGAGGAAGTGGATGTGCGAGCAAAGAAGACAAAGCGAGAGGAAGCGGATGGGCGAGTGAAGGCGAACAGGCACGCGAAGAAGAAGTGGGTGAAAGCGAGCAAGAATGCGAAAGGGGGCAAGAAGTNGGGCGAGTGAAGGCGAACAGGCACGCGAAGAAGAAGTGGGTGAAAGCGAGCAAGAATGCGAAAGGGGGCAAGAAGTAAACGAGGAAGTGGTATAAGGTGTAAAAGACGAAGAAATAGAAACCACGACTGAAATAGTAGGGAATAGAGCGTGTCGAGTGAAACACACAGCGAGTATAGCATAGCCCCAATACGTGTTAGCACCAACAAAGCAACGAACCAGAGACAAGATCCGAGAGGCGAGGATGTACCGGGGGAATGCAGCTGACCCGAAGACGAGTGCCAGCAGCAGCTGGTAGAGGGCCCCAGGACACCTAGACGAACCGATGTCAACGCAGACTTCACACCCGCATGCTGTCAGGGATCCAGGCGGGGGAGAAACGCCCCCTAGTCCGACGGGGATCGAAGACAGGCGAGTGCAACCTTGATGCATCTGCAGAGGCTGAGAGGAACCCGGTTTCTACCGAGACCATCGCAAATACAGAACACGTGAACCGAGCCGACCACCCCAATATCAGACTCTGTGTGACATGAGGTAAGTGTTTTTTACTCATGTCACCCGCTGAGAGACAGGGCTGGTATTCCGAAACTAAAGTGCATCTAAGTGTTTTTTATTTTTTTTACCTGTGTAGCCGAGTATAATGTGTGAGACGCTGGAACATAAGTGAGTAATGAGGGCAGGACGTCACAGAGCCAAAAACGGCGAGATTACTATAACATACTTTACTAAATATATAAGGTAAGAACATAGGCCCTCAATTGAATTGAAGTGTGTTTATATTGCCAGGGTGTAAAATAGTCTTTAGTTTTTTTTATATACTTCCATCACTGGAAGACGCCGGGAAGGCAGGATAAGATAAGGGTTTTAGTGTTTGTGTTTGTTTGTCTTGACAAGGCTGTGAGCCGTTCCTTAACAGGAAAACTTACCATGTGTAAGTTAGCGATAGATTAAGTGTGTGTTTGCTTCCAAGGCCATTTGTAAAAATGGCAGTGCGCCAGACATTAACAAGGTCAGAGTTTCCAACATAGGAGTTAAGAGTTGTTTTCTTTAGATGGCCTGTGAAGTCGTCCTTACCGTAACAATGAACCATGTCACCATAACGCAAATGTTGTCAGGCAACTGTGCAAATAACCAGCCGTCTGTCATCTTACTTGTTTGCATATATCAAGAAAGTCCCCGAGATACCAGGGAATGGAAGCACAGAAGAACAAATACATTAGATCTGGAAATATCACTATAGGGCATTTAGTGTTGTGTCAATTGTAACCCTGTACAAATGGCTGTACCTAATGTAATTCAATCCTAGATGTGTGGTACCATGTTATGTTTGTTTAGTGAATAGCCATCTTGTTTTGTAATCGCAGAAGACAGAGGGTTATATCCTTTTTACAGGCAGGTAACATATATTACTAGTGGGGATACACATCCTTGAGTGGCGGCCAGTGTAGAGGGGGCCGAAGGACGCGAAGGGTGCAAGATAGACAGAGGGAGGGAGGTTTCAGCTCTCCGCACCATGAGATAAACTACACGCTAACCACGCGGGTGGTGAGCGCGTGACATAGATAAGGCTACAGCACAGAATGGGAGCTCTACAGAGATGCACCCGAATCCTGAAATTTTGGTATAGAATGTGTCATTGCCTAAGAGACCGAGGGGATTTGACACATGGCACATATAGGAAGTAGAATGTCGCTGCCACAATCCCTCTCCCCCGCCATATTTTCCTCCCTGCCAGCGCCTACAAGTTGATATGTGTTGCGGGGCACGTGGACAGCCAGCACAGGTCAACCCAGAGGACGGATACTCAGTTACACTTGTCAAGGTTGTGCCGAGTAAGAGCTGGCATATCGCCGAAGCGCCCGGAAAGCGCTACATAAATACAGAGGAAAGCGGGCGAAAATGCAGAGCCTAGCTAGAGTGGCGCCAACATGCACCTCTAGTTACACAAGAGAAAAAAGGCTGACAGCACTGACAGTTGGGCCACGAGTTCCCACCCCCCTCATAAAACATGGGAAAAATCTGAACACACACCGAAAAAGTGCAGAAGTGTTAGAGTGCAGGTCACACCCCCTACCTCGAACAAGAATAATGGCGTGTGAATGAAGTATGAAGTATTCTTTGTGATGTGCCCTCCTACACAACCCTCCCCTAACAAGGGAAGGCGGGTGTACAGTCTTAGGGAGGGAGCCAAGAGAGGATATAAGCGAATTTACGAGAGAAGAGTGGACCAGTTTTTATCACCATGCCGAGAGAGAGACAGTTAAGTCGGGAATCGCGAGAAGATGTCGAGGAGCGAACCCAGAGCAGCAGTCGAGGGGAGACAGCACCAAACGCGAGCCTTTCCAAGGCCGCCCACATCGCCGGATCTCATCCAGCNAGAGCAGCAGTCGAGGGGAGACAGCACCAAACGCGAGCCTTTCCAAGGCCGCCCACATCGCCGGATCTCATCCAGCCGACAACAAACCAAGCACTACAAGCAGAGCTAAGTATCAAGTCGTCGTCCAAAGAAGCCCCCCAAGACCTTGCCCACAGCAAAACCGAGTTAGTTAAAGAGAGTACCACACCTCGGAAGTGTTTCTGTATATATAAACTCGAGACAATATATCCAACCAGTTAAAGTGAAACACCGAAATACTACTTTATTGGTTACCCTCAACCTATCAGGCGCCTTATAGTCTGTGCCATTTAACATTAACTGAGATCCTATTCCCACAGGTGGGGAATAGTGTCAAGAGCAAGGTATTATATGTAGTGCACATGAAAGAGTTTGGGGCTCCAATTCTCTGTGAACCCTTTCTCGTTGATGCCTTCCTATTTGAAGATGCACACCAGATCGTCCATCTTTGGCTTTAAGCTTGCGAGGATCCCTCATTTTTGGAAGTATATACTGTTCGAAGAAAGGAGTCATCTTTCACAGCTTTGAACTTCATGGATGTGGCCGAGTGCACTGTAGAGGTATATTTTAGCACGAGTTTCAGCAGTATCTCCCACCACTTGTAGTTGCCATTCGCAGTGAAATGTCTTCACATTTTGTCGTTTAGAGTCCTGTTGTATCTATAAACTATTGATTCTTCGAGATTGCTGTACATGGAATAATGATAGTAGCTAGATATATTTGGTTCAAACGCAGCATCTTGACAGGGAACCCGGGAGCCAGAAGCTTACTATGAAAACACAAACTTCATGTCTTTGCATTCTGCTCCGACAGTGCCATCTTGGCAGCCAGTGCCAAAATGTGCAAATATTTGCAAAAATCACACAAATTTTCAACATTTTTCAAGATTTGCCAATTTTTTTCCAAAAATTAATTTAAAAAAAAGTTTTTTTCAAAAATTAATTTTTAAATTAATTTCCCTAATAATGCTTTCAAAAGTCCGCAACATTTTATAAGTTTAAAAAAATGTATTCAATATTTCAAAAGTTAAAACAATTTTCTTAACATTTCGAAGTTACAAAAAATTTGTTCTCGAACATTCCCTGGTGGCCATGTTTGGACATGGCTCCCTAAGGCAACGCCCGGCTGTGGCCATTTTGGTTGTGGCTCCCTAAGACAATGCCCAGTCGTTATGTCAAGATCTGGCATTCAAGGGGTGCTTAGGTGATGCAATGGATAGAGCACAAGTTAAACTTAATGCTCTTGCATTCACACACAGCCTCTGTAGTCTCCCAAGAGAGACGCCTGCTATGACATAGCCTGGGGCTATGGGACTTTGTGATGATTATGCCATTTCGATGGGGGTGCCGTGAAGACACAATGAATAGACGACATGTTAAAAATTCATGCTCTTGCATTCTAAGGGAAGTGATATTTATGCCAATTCAAAGGGTGTGCCGCGGTGATGCAACAGATAGATGCGAAACTTTAAAAAGTCTTGTTATTGCATTCCAAGGGATGTACCTCAGGGGATAGAGAGGAAATGTTAAAACTTCACGCTCTCGCATGCATACACATCCTCAGATGGCTCCCAACAGAGGATCCTGCCACGCCTCCATGACATAGCCTTGAGCAGAGGTGCTGCATCGATGCAACATATGGATGACATGTTAAATGTCATGCTCTGGCATTGTAATTCGAGGGGGGCTATTTTAGTTTAGTTAATAGAGTGCATGTAAAAAACTTCGTGCTCCTGCATTAACAGGGGAGGCTCAGTGGTGTCCCAATTGAGAGGCCTGCCATGCCTCCATGACATAGCCTCAGGCAAAAGGCTCCTTACAGTAACGCCCAACAGAGACGCCCACAACGCCGCCATGACATAGCCCCAGGCTGCCGGCTCCCAGCAGAGGAGCCCACACAGTCTGAGGCTTCGTGCTCTAGCATTGAAGGGATGCTGTAGTGATGCAATGGATAGAGCACATGTTAAAACTTCGCGCTCTCGCATTCCATGGGGTGCTGAGGTAATGCAATGGATAGAGCAGACATGTTAAAATGCATGATCTCTCATTCACAGGGTAGGGGTTCTGCGATAGCAGAGTCGAGTCCCAAGGGGAAGTATTTAAAAAACAAACCCGAATGTTTTTAAAATAATAATAATAATATTCCATTATATAGCCCCTGTCTCGTCGAGAGAGAATAAATACGTTTAAATGCTTTTACAGTCACTTCCCCGGCACAAGAGCGATGGAAATTTATATATTGTGCATGCTAAGCCGGGAGGGTGATCTCAGAGTCTTCCCAAATCTGATTATACTTAAAGTCCTTTATACTTATACATGTACAGCAGACCTGTCCGTTGTTGGTCTTACTCCCATGATTCTTAACGAGATACTAACTGATACGATGCTTAGAAAGTNAGTTAAGAGTTGTTTTCTTTAGATGGCCTGTGAAGTCGTCCTTACCGTAACAATGAACCATGTCACCATAACGCAAATGTTGTCAGGCAACTGTGCAAATAACCAGCCGTCTGTCATCTTACTTGTTTGCATATATCAAGAAAGTCCCCGAGATACCAGGGAATGGAAGCACAGAAGAACAAATACATTAGATCTGGAAATATCACTATAGGGCATTTANGTCCCCGAGATACCAGGGAATGGAAGCACAGAAGAACAAATACATTAGATCTGGAAATATCACTATAGGGCATTTAGTGTTGTGTCAATTGTAACCCTGTACAAATGGCTGTACCTAATGTAATTCAATCCTAGATGTGTGGTACCATGTTATGTTTGTTTAGTGAATAGCCATCTTGTTTTGTAATCGCAGAAGACAGAGGGTTATATCCTTTTTACAGGCAGGGAACATATATTACTAGTGGGGATACACATCCTTGAGTGGCGGCCAGTGTAGAGGGGGCCGAAGGACGCGAAGGGTGCAAGATAGACAGAGGGAGGGAGGTTTCAGCTCTCCGCACCATGAGATAAACTACACGCTAACCACGCGGGTGGTGAGCGCGTGACATAGATAAGGCTACAGCACAGAATGGGAGCTCTACAGAGATGCACCCGAATCCTGAAATTTTGGTATAGAATGTGTCATTGCCTAAGAGTTGATATGTGTTGCGGGGCAAGTGGACAGCCAGCACAGGTCAACCCAGAGGACGGATACTCAGTTACACTTGTCAAGGTTGTGCAGAGTAAGAGCTGGCATATCGCCGAAGCGCCCAGAAAGCGCTACATAAATACAGAGGAAAGCGGGCGAAAATGCAGAGCCTAGCTAGAGTGGCGCCAACATGCACCTCTAGTTACACAAGAGAAAAAAGGCTGACAGCACTGACAGTTGGGCCACGAGTTCCCACCCCCTCATAAAACGTGGGAAAAATCTGAACACACACCGAAAAAGTGCAGAAGTGTTAGAGTGCAGGTCACACCCCCCACCACCAACAAGAACAATGGCGTGTGAATGAAGTATGAAGTATTCTTTGTGATGTGCCCTCCTACACAACCCTCCCCTAACAAGGGAAGGCNAATGGCGTGTGAATGAAGTATGAAGTATTCTTTGTGATGTGCCCTCCTACACAACCCTCCCCTAACAAGGGAAGGCGGGTGTACAGTCTTAGGGAGGGAGCCAAGAGAGGATATAAGCGAATTTACGAGAGAAGAGTGGACCAGTTTTTATCACCATGCCGAGAGAGAGACAGTTAAGTCAGGAATCGCGAGAAGATGTCGAGGAGCGAACCCAGAGCAGCAGTCGAGGGGAGACAGCACCAAACGCGAGCCTTTCCAAGGCCGCCCACATCGCCGGATCTCATCCAGCCGACAACAAACCAAGCACTACAAGCAGAGCTAAGTATCAAGTCGTCGTCCAAAGAAGCCCCCCAAGACCTTGCCCACAGCAAAACCGAGTTAGTTAAAGAGAGTACCACACCTCGGAAGTGTTTCTGTATATATAAACTCGAGACAATATATCCAACCAGTTAAAGTGAAACACCGAAATACTACTTTATTGGTTACCCTCAACCTATCAGGCGCCTTATAGTCTGTGCCATTTAACATTAACTGAGATCCTATTCCCACAGGTGGGGAATAGTGTCAAGAGCAAGGTATTATATGTAGTGCACATGAAAGAGTTTGGGGCTCCAATTCTCTGTGAACCCTTTCTCGTTGATGCCTTCCTATTTGAAGATGCACACCAGATCGTCCATCTTTGGCTTTAAGCTTGCGAGGATCCCTCATTTTTGGAAGTATATACTGTTCGAAGAAAGGAGTCATCTTTCACAGCTTTGAACTTCATGGATGTGGCCGAGTGCACTGTAGAGGTATATTTTAGTACGAGTTTCAGAAGTATCTCCCACCACTTGTAGTTGCCATTCGCAGTGAAATGTCTTCACATTTTGTCGTTTAGAGTCCTGTTGTATCTATAAACTATTGATTCTTCGAGATTGCTGTACATGGAATAATGATAGTAGCTAGATATATTTGGTTCAAACGCAGCATCTTGACAGGGAACCCGGGAGCCAGAAGCTTACTATGAAAACACAAACTTCATGTCTTTGCATTCTGCTCCGACAGTGCCATCTTGGCAGCCAGTGCCAAAATGTGCAAATATTTGCAAAAATCACACAAATTTTCAACATTTTTCAAGATTTGCCAATTTTTTTCCAAAAATTAATTTAAAAAAAAGTTTTTTTCAAAAATTAATTTTTAAATTAATTTCCCTAATAATGCTTTCAAAAGTCCGCAACATTTTATAAGTTTAAAAAAATGTATTCAATATTTCAAAAGTTAAAACAATTTTCTTAACATTTCGAAGTTACAAAAAATTTGTTCTCGAACATTCCCTGGTGGCCATGTTTGGACATGGCTCCCTAAGGCAACGCCCGGCTGTGGCCATTTTGGTTGTGGCTCCCTAAGACAATGCCCAGTCGTTATGTCAAGATCTGGCATTCAAGGGGTGCTTAGGTGATGCAATGGATAGAGCACAAGTTAAACTTAATGCTCTTGCATTCACACACAGCCTCTGTAGTCTCCCAAGAGAGACGCCTGCTATGACATAGCCTGGGGCTATGGGACTTTGTGATGATTATGCCATTTCGATGGGGGTGCCGTGAAGACACAATGAATAGACGACATGTTAAAAATTCATGCTCTTGCATTCTAAGGGAAGTGATATTTATGCCAATTCAAAGGGTGTGCCGCGGTGATGCAACAGATAGATGCGAAACGTTAAAAAGTCTTGTTATTGCATTCCAAGGGATGTACCTCAGTGGATAGAGAGGAAATGTTAAAACTTCACGCTCTCGCATGCACACACATCCTCAGATGGCTCCCAACAGAGGAGCCTGCCACGCCTCCATGACATAGCCTTGGGCAGAGGTGCTGCATCGATGCAACATATGGATGACATGTTAAATGTCATGCTCTGGCATTCTAATTCGAGGGGTGCTATTTTAGTTTAGTTAATAGAGTGCATGTAAAAAACTTCGTGCTCCTGCATTAACAGGGGAGGCTCAGTGGTGTCCCAATTGAGAGGCCTGCCATGCCTCCATGACATAGCCTCAGGCAAAAGGCTCCTTACAGTAACGCCCAACAGAGACGCCCACAACGCCGCCATGACATAGCCCCAGGCTGCCGGCTCCCAGCAGAGGAGCCCACACAGTCTGAGGCTTCGTGCTCTAGCATTGAAGGGATGCTGTAGTGATGCAATGGATAGAGCACATGTTAAAACTTCGCGCTCTCGCATTCCATGGGGTGCTGAGGTAATGCAATGGATAGAGCAGACATTTTAAAATGCATGATCTCTCATTCACAGGGTAGGGGTTCTGCGATAGCAGAGTCGAGTCCCAAGGGGAAGTATTTAAAAAACAAACCCGAATGTTTTTAAAATAATAATAATAATATTCCATTATATAGCCCCTGTCTCGTCGAGAGAGAATAAATACGTTTAAATGCTTTTACAGTCACTTCCCCGGCACAAGAGCGATGGAAATTTATATATTGTGCATGCTAAGCCGGGAGGGTGATCTCAGAGTCTTCCCAAATCTGATTATACTTAAAGTCCTTTATACTTATACATGTACAGCAGACCTGTCCGTTGTTGGTCTTACTCCCATGATTCTTAACGAGATACTAACTGATACGATGCTTAGAAAGT